>CAOJBK010869920.1:0-12349 GCA_948294925.1 Codiaeum variegatum | reverse complement strand
CATTTTCTTATAAATAAGTTAGAGAAATTCCAACTGAAGGTAGGACCAACTGCAGACTCCTTACATTTCAGCCCCTTTTTCTCTCCAATCCAACTTACTTGAGCGTCGGAGGTTTTCCGCTGGGCACAACGTTTGGCACCTCATAACTTTGTTTCTTGTGCAGATTCAACCACATTGTGACAAGAGAGTATTCCCATTTCCTGGACTGACAAGCCCTTCTATCAATTGGTATCGTCTGTGGAGAATTGCTAAGTTTCCTAGTTTTCTCTTCTTCCTTCAGGATTGTCATACTCACATTCCTTTCTTCTCTTCATTCCATCTCATTCTTACAAAGCCTGCATATAGGAAATTCTTCAAAATGGAGTTCGCACACAAAAAAAATCCACAATGGTGATAACTCACCACCACCACCAGTTGCTACCATAGCTCAAGTCACTTGTACACCCACTACAAACACTCAACCTTCCACCTTAACAATCTTAAAAAGCTTAGCCACCTCCTTACAAGCTCTCCAAAATATTATTGGACAAGCTCAATTGCCTTGTACCTCAACTCCTAGCGTACAACCCTCATTGCCACTGTTACACCAGAACTTGTGAGTACCTTGCAAGGCATAGCCACCAACCTTGTCCCACTAATCCCTCAACTCCAACAAATCCCCATACTTGACCCACTCGCCAGGGGAGGAGACAATGGCCTACCTAAGGTGAATGGGCAACTCAACTTTAATACTCTTGCTGGAGGAGTAGAAGTAGAAATGATACCACCTTTAGGACCCTCGGGAGGGGGAGGAAGGATAAGGTCGGAAGTAGAGATCCCTAGAGTGAAGGGCAGGAGATGTGAGGAAGGGAGGGATGAAGGGAGGCGAGGAGTAACTGACAATAGAGAAGGAATGGGAGATAGGCTTGCAGCTAGCAAAGCCATACATAGTAAGAGGAATGCTGATAAGAGAAGTCGCTCTCATAGAGCCACAGAAGGAAGGCACAAACATAGATCTTGTAGAGAGGAGATGATGATCAGGAAGCCTCAAGCCATCACGGTTCGAGAGCAGTCATAAAGGATAAAGTGAGGAAGTATGTAGAAGAGATAGTTAGCATAAGACCTGACCATAGGAGAGATTTCACTCTAAACATGAAGTCTCCCTTCACTAGGAGAATCTTTAAATTTCAAATGTTAGAAAAGTTTAAGAAACCTCAGATGACGAAGTATGATGGCAGCCAAAACCCTAAAGTCCATGTGTTAGAATATAAACATTTGGTGGAATTACAAACCACCTGAGGAGGCATTTTGTCTAGCCTTCAGAAGCACTTTGGAAGGGGCAGCTGTGAAGTGGTATGATGGATTGCCGAAAGGAAGCATATGCTCATTTTAGGAAGTCATGTAGAAGTCATGGGTATTGATAAGCTAAGAGCTAGAGAAGCCCTGTAGAAGTGCACAATGCACAAAGATTACTTCAAAGCTTTAGTCAGAAGTTGCCCTAAAATGTTGAATGAGGCTATGGCTCTAGCAGAGGAGTACTTTAAACAGAATGATGCCTTTAGGAAAAGTAGGTTCTATAAGAAGAGGAGGTCAGATTAAGGCAACTCCTCATAAAAGAAAGGTAGGAAGTAAGATACTTCTGGAGCTGGAGGATCGGGGGTTAAACGAGGCTCTCAGCTTAGACAAGTGGATGTGCCCCGAAGGGAGAGGTTTGACCCTTCGAAGTTTACACCACTGAATGCCAAGCCGGAGGTAGTGTTTTTAGCTTTCCAAGACAAATAGATTTGGAGAAGGCTAAAGCCCATCAATAAAGATCCTGACAAAAGGGACAGATCCTAATGGTGCAAATTTCACAAAACTCATGGGCATATGACAGAAAAATGCCTATCACTTTTAGAAGAGATTGAAAGATTAATTAAGCAGTGATATCTACAGAACTATGTGAAAAAATTCAACCAAGCTAGCCCGGCTAATAAGCTGCAGGATGTGCCCTTAGATGATGGGGCGGCAGGAGACATAGCATGCCTCACTAGGGGACCAGAGGAAATACCCTCGAGTAGAAGGAAGGAGAAAGCAACATCCCAAACTTACAAAGCCTTAGAATTTGTCTTTTATAATGGCACCGATCAATTAGTAGGAGGCACAGTAAGGGGGTCCACGAGTAAGGCAGAGGACGTGGTGATAACGACAATAGTAGCTAACTTTGGGAAAGCCCCGAAGGCAATAGCCATCATGGCAATTTTCTTCATTACAAAATAGAACATGCCGTGTAGTGTATTATTGGGAAGACCTTTGTTATGGGACCTGGATGCCTCAATCAGCATAAGAAGATGTAGACTCATAATACCACTCCCTAATGGTTCGGACTTCCATGTCTCTGGGGACATAGTTCCAAAGACAAGCTTGCATGTCATCAGAAAGAGAAAAGTGGTATAGGTAGAGCTAGAAAAGGTGAATATGGTGGAGACAACTCCCAAAAAGCAAGAGAAAAAATGATGGGAGAATCATTCCAGGAGTTAAAAACCTTTGAAGTAATAGAATATGGCAAAACCCTCCAAATCAATGCTACCTTGAGTGAAGAAGAGAAGAGTTCAGGGAAAGGGTTCTTAATGAGTAGCCTCCAGACATTCACGTAGGCGTCTTTGGATATGCTAGGGATAGATCCAAAAGTCATCTCTCATAAGCTCCATGTAGACCCAATGTGTAAGCCTGACAAGCAAAAGAAGAGGTGTTTTGGAGTAGAAAGACAAATAGTCATTGATGAGGAGGTAGAAAAACTCAGCAATGTAGTTTTATCAGGGAGGTATAATATCCCGACTGGCTAGCCAATGTGGTGCTAGTAAAAAAAGCTATTGGCAGTAACAGAATGTGCGTAGATTTTACAGATTTGAATAAAGCCTATCCTAAAGACTCATATTCGATCCCCATGATAGACAAGTTGGTAAATTCGACAGTGAGATATAAATATCTATCATTGCTGGATGTGAAGCAGGGGTACCACTGCGAGGCCCCGTTCGGACCTTGGGTGGCCGCCATCGTTCCTTCGAGTTAATGGCTCAAGGAAACTGATTGTGTGGGGTCAGATTAGGCATGACGTCGTGGTTTCGGTAGTTCTCACTTTAGTACACTCCATATGTGTTCATTGGGTGCATGTGTGATGGTGTTTGAGTCACTACCTAATCTTTAAAAAAAGTCATTTTCCTTAGGTGATTAAAAAACCAGTTTAACTCCATTTAGAAAATCTGGTATTTTACCCAGTTAATTTCGGAAAAGGTATGCCCACGAACCATAGTTGCGTTCGAGAATTTGTGATTTGATTAAAAGAAATTTAGAAATATGATTTTTTCCAGTTTTCTAAACAAATTTTGGCTTAAGAAAAAAACATGTATGGTTTTGGTTAAAATCATGTTTCATGTATGCATGACATACTTTCGTGATGAATGAGTAGTTATAATTATGGAAAATATGATGCATAGGAAGAGATTATATCATGCATGACAATATTAACATTGAAAGCAATAAAAGCAGAAACTAAATAGAGGTCCCTCCTTTAGCCCTGAAGGGTTCTAAGGAGGGCACATATCCTCGAATAAAAGGAATAAGGACAAAAGCAGCAATAGAAATAATTACATCAAAAATAGCAAAAACACAGGGGATCCTCTCTCTAGTCCAGACGGATTTGGGAAAGACACACATTTCCCAAAATTAATTACAAACCTAGATACAAAATACGACACAAATAATGGAAATGAAAATATCACATAAAATGAAATAAATGAAAATATTAAAATTTAAAAAAAATAAAGAAAAGGTAAAAATAAAGGAAAAAGGGTTTTTGGAGTTGAAGCTCTTAGAACACACTTGTCAGCATATTACTTTGAATGAGAATCAAACCCCACGCCGTTCTCCATTCTTGTAAAGGGTGGGGTTGTTTTGAAAAACAATGGGTTGGTGGTTTGATTCATTCAGAAGCTAATTTGTTTTATTTTTAAAAGAATTAACGCAAGAGGCTATTAACCAGTTCAATGTTTGATTAATAAAATTTGATTTTGGTTAGTGTGAATTTGCCTAATCATTTTTAGGGCTTTAGTTTGATCATTTCAGAAAATTGAATTTTGATAATGTAAGAATGCCTTGTCATATTAAAGGCTTTATTCAGAACTGAGGAAAAAAAGGATATTGTGCCATTTTTTACCTTTAGCTTATGAGGTTTCAGAATTGATGGATTGGATGGCTTGATGAACCCAGATCATATCTCAGCTGTGCTCGAAGAGGTTTATTTGGCATCTGACTAAAATAGTACTTATGAATAATAAAATTTGCATCTGATCAAAATTGCAGGAAATTAAGTGTTTCTGATGAAATTATGGTATTTAGGAGTGTGTTTGTGTATAGAACGTCTAAAAATCGTCTAGAAAGAGGTAAAAAAGTCTAAAAAAATGAGGTTTTGGAAACTGACCTGGAGGGTCGAATTTATAGAAAATCGTGTCAAAAAAGTAGGAAATTGTGCCTAATGTGTTAAAGCCGAAACACATGAATTTCTGCCTAAATGCATGCGTTTAGGGCTTCACGTATGCATTTAGAGCTTAATGTATGTGTTAGGCTCCAAATGCATGCGTTTGGACCTTAACTCATGTGTTTAGGCCTTAACGCATGGGTCTAGTTTTCTGGGTCCAGTTTGGTTTGATATGGTTCAATTTTTTGGCTTTCTTACGTCCGTTAGAGGTCCCATTTGAGCGCGGTTTGAACTATTGGGCTCGTATTGAAGAGATGGATTTTATGGTTCAAAAATATGGGTTCACTGCTGCCCCCCTTAGTAGTCCCATTTTGCCAAAAATGTGATTGATAAGTGTAAATGCATTTGATGGGATAAGTCATTTTGCCTATAAAAGGGTTTAGAAACTTTCATTTGTCACATAACTCATTTTCTTTCAACTTCTTCTCCTTCTACCTTTTTAAATTTCTCTTTTGACAAGTAATTTCTAAATGATACCGGTCAACAACATTCATGTCGAGGATTTATTGACGCTTTTACATGCGTCTCTAAAGGGACATTGTATTCCTTCTTTTGACGATTTGCATTTGTGTGTCACCAAGGAGGAGTTGTTTGGTACTGATGACTTACCCAGTCCTTCTACTAGTCAGCGTGCTTCGGGCAGTCAGTTTGGTCCAAACGACATTTTTAGTGTGGATGATCTACTTGATCCCGTTGTTATTGTAGACTTACATGACTTAGACATTTATGACTGTTTTCTGATGGTTTGCAAGGAGCCTTTGATGACTTTGAATGCTATGATTCTTCAGAAGCGTCAGGAGCATACAAGCTGGCACAGGTACCTTGTGGTATTTTTCCTGTTCCTTTCTGTTTATTTTTTCTGTACCATTATGATTTTTTGTGCATTCTCTCTGTTTTTTTTATTATTTTTTGCTCTTATATTTTTTAATGCCTCATTTTTTCTCTCTCTCTCTCTCTCTCTCTCTCTCTCTCTCTCTCTCTCTTTTCCAACTCATTTTTTGGCACTTTAATTCTTCACTCATTTTTATTTTCTAAAGCTAGAAAAAATAAATAAAAGTAGAAAGTTAGAATAAAAAGAAAAAGGAAAAATGATAGAGTTTTTACTTGTCGGATGCTAAGCACAATTAGAGGGGTACTTGGTTTAGGCTGGCTACAATGGTGACTTTTCTCTGCTATTTTGATTCTGTAGCTATCCACATTGCTCCAGCTCATTTTTCAGGTTGGATGAGCTTAGACATTGACCGTACACTTGAATAGGAACATGATATTTGCCTTGGCTGAGGGGTAGTGGTGGACCACCAACATATTTCAACTTCCAGTGGGCGAAATGATGGTGACCCTCTCAAGTGGTCATGTTTGGATGGCATGCGGTTTGGGTCCACGTCTATCATTTTTTATGTTTAGTTACGACCTCTCTATGTTCTGCTCAACCTACTCGGGGTAGACTTGCCTCTAGAGGGCTGGTTTCTCGGACCCGTTTGATCAATCACCTATCAGAGATGAATTTGAATGCTTACTCCATCGATCAGTGTGCTTGAGTCCATTTGTTGGTCATCACGCCCATCATTTTCTTGTATAATAAGAGTGAATGCATTGACTTGAAGATTCTGGCTCTTTGTTCGATGTAGACATGCTCAATGACTATGGCTAGGTTGGTGCCACACTGGCTACGGCTTATCGAGGGATGGGAATTCTGTCTAGGACTGAGTGGACATGTATCCATGCGACTGTCATAGCATGGGTTTCATAAAAATTAAATAGAAGTTCAAATCTATAAAATAAAATCAGAAATTATTTTACAAAAGCCCGCAACTGGAGCCCAAATATAGTCAAAGCATAGATCATGCATTGTCCTTAGCCTCCTCATTGACCTCTACCTCTACAAGGTTAGCCTGCACCCCACGACATTTGACAACCCTCGACTCTAGCTGGCTCTTTAGAGTAGTCAACTTTGCGAGAGTAGTGCTAAAACTGAATATCATCCTTTGATGAGTATCGACATCTTGACCATGAATCAGTCTTAGGACCTAAAAAAAAAAGGCAAATCAAGTTAGAAAGTCAAAGGTTATTAATAGAAGAAAAATGGAAATAACAAGTGGTTTAAAAAACTTACCATATCAGGGAGATGAGCAAAGCCTACCCAAGGCTCTCCCAGCGTATACTCATGGCCCACATGATGAACTCAACTGGCACCTGAAGCATCGGTGTAAGTTACCCGATCAGTAAATGGGGAAGCTTGTACCATATCTGAATAAAACTATAGTGGCTCGTGCCTCGATGGCTACTCCCACCACAAGGCCTCTACCTCCAACTAGTAGCATTGTCGACTTTCTAAGCCTGACCCTGACTAGCTTGAAATGGGGGCATCCCAACCATCAAATGGGATGCAATAAAATCCAGGTATGAGGCATCCACAAGCAAATAGTCCTCTCAAGCTCTCATCAATCTCCATTAAGTCTGAAAAGAACCTGACATCTGCTCTCTCATCTGAACCGGTGGGTCAGTGGGTACCACCCTCTTCTCAGAGGTCTGAGCCATCACACGCTCCCTAAGGAAGAACTTCATCAGATCAGATGAGCCAATCAGGATCTACCTCTAAGTAAAGGTGACACCAACAGAGTGGTGGTCCTCACCATCCAACTGAACCATATGAAAAGGTCTCCAAATGACCTAAAATTGCTAAGAACAAAAGGCACATGTCAGAAATTCGTATGGAAAAAATGGGTGAAGTTATCAGAACATACCTTAGTCAGTGTGACCAAAATGTGCAGATAATTAGAAAAAGTGAAACTATCCTAGTCTGAAAGCTAAGACTCCTTGCACCATATCCTCCCCATCAAAAAAGGAAGTTGGTCTCAATGCACGATCCTTGAGGCAATCATCTTGATATGGGCAAAGGCCTAAAGCTGCAAAAGAAAATAAAAATTTAGTAATGTGCCAAAAATCAAGACAATCTAAAGAATAAAAGGGGTAATACTGACCTCCTAGAATATAGCAGTCGCATGGATAGCTGCTCTAGTGAGCCTAGACAAGATGCCTATGCCTCTGTATGCAACAGCCAGAGTGTTTCTAGCCCAGTCATACTCACCCAATTCACCCAAGTACTCTAATAAAGCTAAGATCCCTAGATTAACCCAGTCAGCTTCATTGTACAAAAAGATAGTGGATAAGATAATCACCAGGCAAAATCTAACACATTAGTCAACAGAGTACTACACTAGGTCCATTTGGGATAACAGGTTCAGCAAGTAATTCTTGGGAAGCAGCCCATCAGAATTGCACTCCAATGGCTCCCCAAGAAAATGAGCCACATCATATTCAAGCCTTGTCAATATATAAAAAATGATAGGCCTATGCTCGAAGCGCATACATGTCAAGTAAGACCACTTAAAGGGGGTTATAGTTATCTCCACTACTAGCAAGTGTAATGTGTTGATGGTCTGAAATCAGGTTCCTATCAAGAGATCGCTCTACATCTAGACTCAACCAACCAGAATGGTGAGATGGAACAATGCGTCAAGCCATAACCTCACGCCCATGTAAGAAGGCTATCACACTACCTAACTTCGTTCTACCTCCTCTTTGGCTAAAAGTGTCGTTCTACAAGTACGTATTCGATATCAACATTTTTTATTTATTTCAAACTCTACTTTGTTTTGTAAAAAAATTGATACGAAAAACTCAAATGATGTAGAAAATAAAAGAGAAATATACATACTGAAGGAAAGCCATGCAAGCTTGCATGGTCCTATTGATTCTCTAAAAGATAAGCATTCGTAGGTGTATATGGTTCCTGTTGATCCATCAGTAGATGATCGGTAGTGTTCCACTCCAATAATGAAACAACATCAGAATCAGGCAAGGAGGTAGATGAATCAGGCAAGTCATCAAGTAACTCCTCCACAGTAAAAATGCACTGTTGATCGTCAATAGTGCCACTGAATGGTGGGACATCAAAAGTCAAGATCTCCTCTCCTTCCAAAGACACAGTCAAGAATGTCGACAAGTCCTATTCTTTTTCTAAAAAATCAACTAGTAACAACCAAGATTTCTTGCCAAATCACAAAGGTAGAAGAAGAAATTTTGTGAACTGAAATTGAGTACAAATGAAGTTTTTAAGCCCTTCTTATAGGCAAAATTCTCAACTACCACATTAAATGCATTCCGACTTATCAATTAAGTTTTCACAAATGAGAATATTAAAGGGGGTAGCTGTAAACCCTAATTTTTATACCTTTAAATCTGGCATGTTAATACTAGCTCAACGGTTCAAACCAGGTCCAAATAGGACTTCAAAAGGACCAAAAAAAAATCCTTAAAAAACTGAATCGAAACAAACTAAACCAACCCAAAAAATTTGGGCCCAGAAATCCAGTCCCACAAAACACATGTGCCTTATGCAAATGCACACGTTTGTAGCCAAACTGAAGGGAAAAATGAGTCACCCTGCAGAAGCGAAAAATTTTGAGGCTTTTAAAACTTTTTCCTTATTAGACATTTTGTTAAAAGTAATTTTAACAAATTGGTTCATATGATAAAATCAAACACTTTGATAAATCAATTGAACATATAAAAGACCACATTTAACCCATTAAGATTTGATCTACCAATTTTGTGTGAAACACAAAACCATAAAGAAGAGAAGAAAGTTATATCTAATACCTTTTCTCCTTCCTTCATTTAGCTCTTCAAATTCAAAGCCTTTAGCTATCTCACACCAAGCTTGAGCAAGTAAGGAATCCCCTTCTTACTTGGTGTTCAACTTGACCCCTTTGCCCTCTCAGTTGCCTTTTTTGCTCAGGTCCAAGTTTTATCTCCAAGTTAAGGGAATATTGTGAGTGTATTAGTTCTTGGACTCCTTAGCTTAGGTTATTTCCTAGAACTATGAGTAAAGAATAAGAGAAAGTCTTGAACTCTTCAATGTTTCTCTACCCTCTCACTCAAAAATCTGGAAAATCACTTAAGCTTTTGGTGTTTCTGACTTGTTCAACCACCATGAAAATAGGCAAACACTTTGTCTTTTATACTATGGAGTTTGTAGAAACACTCCACTAACCTAGATAACTCATTATTCTTCTCCACTAACTAGGGAAAGTGTCATTAGCAAGTGATTTGTATAAAACACTTGTTAAGACAATTTTCTTAGTAAAGAATGAGTTGCCTAGACAATGGTTAGTGGATAATCTCTACTTAATAAATAATTTAATTATCCCATAATCAATTATTTCTTTCCTTTAAGTCCAAGCCTAATTTCAATTTAGTCCTTAATATTTTACATCTCATACAAAATTAACTACATTGAAATACACTCTTTATGAAATGAACTTCAAGATATGTTAGAGTCTTTGTAAATTTAATTACAAGTTCAATTCAATTATAATTAATATCTTTATACAATCCTTGCTCAATACTTTACGTTGTATGACTTACTAAGTTCATGTCCTAAATAACAATGAGATAGAGAAAACTCTTTTCTCTTTATCTATGTGTAAAATCCTATTTCATACATATTCCCATAAAGTCGTGAGTGACGTCTAGCATAACATATTATGACTACCTAAATAGGAATGAGTATTGATGATCAAATCAATGAACATTTTACATAGACCTAATGATCATAGTTTCCATGCAATTGAGTCCCTTCATTACGGATTCCTGATCTTAGCTAGGATCATGGATTCATCAAACCCTATATGCTTTGATCATATGACTACTTCTAAATTCTAATCCTTAATATTCTTATCTACCTTAGCCAAGGATTTTATATCAAGGAGAATTAGAAGTCATAGGATTCCTTCATTGTTTTCCCAAGTTAATGAATTCTTTATTAGAGAACATGTATCTCAATATATCACTGAATACATCCACCACATGCTATATACCTCTACGTGGCTAGCAGAAGTATGTAAGAAGTAACAAACTATATCCACCAATATACTAGATAAAATGCATCCTAAAGTCAGATGACTATATGCACAATTAAGACCTAGACGATTAAATATTGATTGTGGTTAAAACCCATGTATTCATCTTCTAACATCACTGTTTAGCTTACTCATCATATGAGAGTCCATATGTTGTCACGACATCACATGTCTATAACATGAGATCACTACTTCCATTACCATAAGTATCAAATACTTATAATGGATGACAATAATGGTGACAGTCTTCCGAATTAATGATGTCCCAATCAATAATTCTATGACTATGAACATATTTTATAGTATAATGAGAATCTTTCAATCATATTCTTAAACTCCTTAAGAATAGATTCTCAAATAAAATATTAATGGAATATATATATAATTTATAATAATCATGGAATTCATTTAAATATATATTTTATTATCATTGTTAATTATTGCATTTTACAATACTAACACAAACGCATGCATTTGTAGCAAAATGCATGCTTTTTGCACAAGCGCATGTGTTTTGCACAAAATGCACACGTTTTGCCCCCCAAGGGTTTTTGGCACAAATTCCTATAAATTCAGACTATTCAAAACAATTTGGACATAATTTTTTCCCGAATTTCATACGCACTCAGACCTAATTTTCAGCCTCCAAACACTTTTAAATCCTCCAAAAAACACTACAATTCCCCTTCAATTGATTCAAATCACCAGAATTTCGAAAATAGACATTCCGATTCTGAATAATTCAAGAGTTCAATCCTTTTAATTCCAATTCAGATAGACAAACACCTGCGCTCTCCGAACACAACGAAGACTTGTTCTAGTTTTGTCAAGCCTTCCAACCCACTGATTCCAAAGTCCCGCAAACAAAAGGTAAACTAGGTATATTATACTCATTTTCCTCTAAAACTTCAAATTAATTTAAGCCCTTTAATCTGATTAAGGCATGTTTAATCAAAACGAATATGTTTTAAGCCCTTTAATTTGAATTAAGGCATTATTCATTAAATTTCCATTTTTTTTTATAAAAATGAATCATCTAAGCCCTAAAATGAACTTAGGCAAATGACACGTAATCAAAATCTTATTTTATTAATCAAACTAAATTGGTTAATAGCCTTTTGTTTAACTATTTTATTTGATAAAGTTTGTTAGCTACTAAACATACAATCCTCCCACTTATTATCATAACAACCGCACCATTCACTAGAAGGGAAAACGACGTGGGGTTTGATTCACATTCAAAGGGATATGTCACAAGCCGTTTTATGGCTTCAACTCCAAAAATTAATTTTCTTTTATTGCTATTTTCTCATTTTATAATTCTTTTGTTATTCATTCATTATTACTTTATTTGATATGATGTATCCACAATTACTTCATATTATTGTTGTTGTTTGTTCATGGATTTGTATTGAGGAATGTGTGCTCCTCCCAGATCTGCGAACTGGAGGGGAGATCCCTTATTTAATTACTTTTTTGCAATTGTAATTTAATTTATTACTTTTGTTGGGGACGTATGCCTTCCCTAGAACCTAAAATGGGCTAGAGGAGGGACCCTTGCTTTACTTTTTGTTTTACAGCTTTATGATTTGTCATATGCATTATAGCCTGTTCATGCATTACGTGGTATGCCATGCATACACAAAAACTCAATTTTAACTAAAATCATTTTGTTTTAAGCCAAAAGTTGTTATAAAAATGGTCAAAACTATTTTTTATAAAAATTATTTTTATCAGATCACGAATCCCTGAACCTCATTTGGTTCTAGGGCCGAGCTTTTTAAATAATTGGGTAAAAATCATTTTTCTAAAATGGAGTTTTATAAAAGATTTCTTAATCACCTAAGGAAAAACCATTTTTTTAAAGATAAGGTGGCGACTCTGTATACTAAACACACAACATTCACACCAATAAACACATGTGAATGCA
>CAOJBK010869499.1:0-11823 GCA_948294925.1 Codiaeum variegatum | reverse complement strand
TGCCTCAGATACGATCTGAAGATCAAATAGCAGACATCCTAACTAAAGCAGTATCCACTCATGATTTTGTACGATGGATTGACAAGTTGGGTATACATGATATCTATGTGCCAACTTGAGGGGGAGTGTTGATATCTTTGGCATATTCTGTAAATATTCTTAGTTTTAGATTAGCTTGATATCTTCCTGATTTATAGTGATCTGTTCCAGTTTTTTAGGCATTAGTTTAGGCATTAGTTTCCATATTAATACGTCTCTGTGTAATATAAATCTCTGCTTGTGTATCAAAGTTAATATATATAAAAAATACATATTGTCTTCTTTTCAACTCTGATTATCTTCAAGCAACAAATCAATGCCTAAAATGCCATCTTGGCACATTAGACCCTCGAGAAATTTTCAGTTTTGCAAAATCACAAGTTTTTTATATTTTGGGTGCAAATCTAATGGGCATCAGCTGCTTAATTGGCTTCAGATTGAAGTACCCACAAAGAGTACACCATAGAGCCACATATATTGAATCTTATAAAGGACACGAGGGTTTTATTGGGTGTACCCAAGGCTTTGATCTATGGTACAACTAGAAAGCTCCTAACCCTAATGTTATTGTGGGGGCCATAGTTGGTGGGCCCAATCAGAAAGATGAATTTTGGGATGAAAGAAGGAATTACATGCAAACGAAGGCTTGCACTTATAATACAACGTGTCTTGTTGGGGTTTTTCCTAAATTGAATAGATTAAAACAAGATCATTTGTTTGCAAATCAATCATTACTCGTTGGTTCAAGTTCTACATAACACTATAATTACTTGATTCTTTTCCATTAAATGAAAATATTTTATTTTTATGGAAGTGGCTATGGTTATTGGATTTGAAGGTGACCTAACCCAATGAACCTACATTAAATTATATACATACATATATGCCATTTGTATATTTTTAAAAATTGTATTTGAATTTTTTTGGGGCAAGATAAGGTAATCGTTATTGGTCAATATTTTTTTATATTCAATATTTTTTTATATTATTTTTTAAAAAAAATTAATTTTGATATATTAATCTTTGGAGTTGTGATTGTCCAATCTGCGATTTATTTACATTATAATTTGGAAAAAGGAAATAAATATTTATATTTTACAATATGATTCCTTGTCCTTATCAACTTACCCAATGTCATTAATGGCGACAAAATGCTAATAGGAAGGTGATTGAAGCCATTTTACAGAAAGCTTGAAGAACCACGGAAGAGGTTAAAGTTGGCTTTATTGAAAGAAACATTCTCCTTTGAATTTGTAAATGATGAAAACCTTAGACTGATATTGGATAATAAACCATGGTCATTCAACAACTAACATATGGTTATTAAGAAATGGTCTCCAAACATGACAACAGATGAAATTGATTTTAATAGATCAATCTTTTGAGTTCAAATTAGAGTAAATGGCTAGAGCATTGGACAACTATTTAAAGAGCTGATTAATATTGATCTTCAGCGGAAGAAATCGAGTTAAAAGAAATACATGATACTAAGAGTTATGGTGAAAGTTCTCAAACCATTACCAATGGAGTTTTTGAATCAATATCAAAGAAAAGTTAAAATTGCTTTTAATTGCTGAGTTTTGCTACTAGTGTGGCATCATTGGTCATATTAAAAAGTCATGTAAGGCTAAGTTAGAGATCAATAACAAAGGGAGCTTCCATAGTGAAGATGGAAAATATAATCCATGGATGAACGCGATGCAACCAGAAGCCATAATACAGAAAAGAATCACTGATGGTGGAAAATGTTTTATGGGACTTAACTCTGGCAATCCAAAAATGATTGCTTATCACTAGTACTAAAATTAATCATGATTCCCAAAACAACTCTGACATCAATAAGTGTCAATCTAGTTTTAAGAAAGAGAAGTCAACTATGAATTACAAAGACAAAGCTCAAGAAGAGTTTAAGCCTCAAATTACATAGCTAAGACCAAATTTCTAATGCAATAAGGTAAAGTTAATAGGGAGAAGTCCAAAGCTGTGTCAAAGTACACAAACTTTATACCCTTGAAATCTCCAAGTTTAGAAAAGAAAAAGCCCAACCCCTCTGTACATGTTTTAAAGGTGTCTCCCTTTACCTAAAGCCTCAATTTTTGCTATTTTATACTCTAAAAGCATTTTTATAGAAAAATGTGTACCCGAGCCCAACTTAATTTCACAGCCAATTCATCAACATTGTACCCAAACCAGCCCAACTTACCAAACCCAAATAAAATGTTCCAAATATACCTAGCCTCAACTATTCTTTTATATTTTCAACTTACCTTCAATGAATCTTTTATAACATTCAAGGTCCTAAACCCAAACACCCACTTTGACTAGACTATATACTTGAAAAATGAGAACTACCTGGATAATCTTATTACTTATATGGCCCAAGTTTTGAAAGCAAATAAACTATCCAGCATAAGCCAACCAAGTAACCCTGCTCCTCCATCAAAAAATATATCTTTTACAAGCACCTTCTATCTCCAAACGTAAGTGGAAAACAATTGCAAGACAAGGTGCCAGCAACACTAGAGTTTCTAGAACTGGAGATAACACTATCTATTTAGCTAAAAAGGAAAGGAGTAATGCTATGGATATTGATGAATAAGTGGTGGTAAAGAAGATGTGTGAAGATGCTGCTAAGCCTCATGTAGGGGTAGGGATAACCAGCCTTAAATGGCCCCAACAGAGCTAATGAATATCTTATGTTGAAACTACCAAGGTTTGGGGAATCCCCTAACAGTCTCAACTTACACGGAATGGCTAAATCCCATTCCACAGATGTCTTTCTCTTCGAAACAAAAAAAAATCTAAGTAATTAGGCAGAGGTTGTTTTGAGGATAACAAGGTAGAAAATATGATTTGCATCAGCCTAGGAGGAAAAAAAAGGAGGTTTAGCTTTAGGTTGGAATGATGATGTGGAATTAGAAATTCTCAAGGCTAAATCTTATCTCATTCATGTATATATTAAAGATGATATTGTAAGAATTAGCTGGGATTTTATTAGTTTGTATCTCACCACACATTATTCTGTTGCAAATCAGTGTAATGATATCCTCAAGCTAAATTTTTCTAATGATAGGAAAAGGATAAATAACTGAGAAAATCACTAAATTTTTTGAGTTTTTTAAAGTGGTCACTAAAGAATTTTTTTTTTTACCGGAAGATACCTAACTTTTGAAATGTATTTCAATATGACACTATTAGTTGGATTCATGACCAGAAAATGACATGTGTTAGAATCTTGGACATCCACATGTATTTCATAAGATATCTCTTAGCGAAAAAATTTTCTTTAGTGACCATATTGAAAAATTAATAAAAATTTATTGATTGTCTATATTATTTACCCATAAGAAAATAATCCTTGGAGGCGATTTTAATGCAGTCTTGAAAGAGTCTGAAAGGAGTGGTGGTTCCTCTATTATTGTACCAATAGTGGAGCTTATCAAAAATTTATTTGGAGCTCCCTTCACATAGGCAAATAGGCACTCAGGTATGGCTTATATTAAAGAGCAGATTGACAGATTCATTGCATCTCCTTCTTGGATTTTAAACTTTGAAAAAGCAAAAGTTAGACACTTGAAAAATGAGGGCTCTAATCGTTGCCCCATCCTTCTTAATTTTGCTCATATCGATGATAAATCCAAAAGTTAAATATATTATTAAGAAAGCTTGGCATACTAAATATTGTGGCTTAGAATTATACAAATTTTGCAAGCTCAAAAATTGTCACCATAAATTATTTCATTGGAGTTTATCTTTTAAATCAAATTTGAGGAAAAGATGCAAGGCTCTTAAGGAAAAACTCAAGCATTATAAAAATTCTCAAAATTCTGTGATTTGATTAAAGATAGTTCAAAAGAATTTATTGTAGGAGATGCAGAAAAAGGAAGTGTTATGGGCTCAAAAGTCACAACAACAATGGCTCAAACTTGGGAATAAAAATTCAAACTTTTTCCCATTCCCATACCTTTGCAAGGAAAAAGATGAATCATATAGAGTGACTTGAAGACAATATAAAACTAAGAAAGACCATCAGAACCATGTATCCTTGAATGTTTTGATTCTATTTTGCTTCTTCCTCCCTTTCTTTTTTTTTTGATGATTTTGTATCCATTTGGCCTCATAAGGTCACCTCCATCATGAATGAAACTTTAGTTAAACATGTTTCTGATTATGAGATTGAATGTGCCTTATTTTCTATTCATCCATCAAAAGCACCTCCTTATGTTGGCTTCATATCATTATTTTTTCAAAAATTTTAGGATATCGTTAAAATTAATTTTTGTAGTATATTAAGAGCTTCTTTAGAATAGGGAGATTAATTAAAGGCTTTAGTCTCACCTCTATCACTCTTCTTCCCAAAGTTCAAGAGCTGCAAAAAGTCTCCCAATTAAGACCTATTAGCCTTTATATAGTAGTTTACAAGGTGATCTCAAAAATTTTATCTTCGGGGCTACAATTGATTATTCCTTTATTAATCAATAAGCATTAAGGAGCTTTCATTAGGGGACAATCAATATCAGACAATATACTCCTAGCCTATGAAATAATCAATTCCTTGAAAACTAGAAAAAGTGCAAGGCAGGGGATGGCTATCAAATTTGATTTCAATAAAGCCTATGATAGGATTGAATGGCTCTTCATTAAAATATGCTTAGAGTGTGGGGTTTTGCTGAAAGGTGACCCCATTATATTATGTAGTGTGTTACTTTAGTTACTTACTCCTTTAATACTAATGGAAACTCATGTGGATTCCTCCATCCATCTAGAGGGATCCATTAAAGAGACCCAATTTTCCCCTTTATCTTTTTATCCGTTGCATTGAGGGATTCTCCCAATCAATCAAACAAGCAAATAATCTTAGTGATATTAAATAAGTACACATTATAAGAATATGCTCTCCTATTAGTCACTTATTATTTATTAATGACTCACTTTTATTTTGCAAAGCTAGAGATAATGATGTAAAGAAAATCAAGTTATTAACTACTTCTCCTCTAATAGTATTTAGTAGATTAATTTTGAGAAATTAGCAGTTTTTTTAGCAAAAGTACCCCATGTAAGAGGAAATTTAGAATATAAGCTATTCTTGGCATCACAAACATTGGCAAATAAGATAAATATTTTGGCTTCCCTACAACAATTGGTGATATTAAAGGAGTACACATTGCAAGAAGATGATCTCGTATTAGTCACTAATTATTTATTGATGACTCACTTTTATTTTGTAGAGCTATAGATAATGATGTAAAGAAAAATAAGAAAGCTATTAACTACTTCTCCTGTAATAGTATTTAGTAGATTAATTTTGAGAAATTAACAGTTTTTTTAGCAAAAATACCCCATAAAAGAGGAAATGCAACATTAGCAGCTATTCTTGGCATCACAATTGGTGATATTAAAGGAGTACACATTGTAAGAAGATGCTCTCCTATTAGTCACTTATTATTTATTGATGACTCACTTTACGAGATAATAATGTAAAGAAAATCAAGGAAGTTATTAATCGCTTATCCTCTAATAGTATTTTGTAGATTAATTTCGAGAAATTAGCAGTTTTTCAATAAAAATACCCTATATAAGATGAAATGTAGCATAGCTGCTATTCTCAACATCACAAACATTGGCAAATAAGATAAATATTTTAGCTGCCTTACAGCAATTGGTGATATTAAAGGAGTACACATTGCAATAAGATGCTCTCCTATAAGTCACTTATTATTCATTAATAACTCACTTTTATATTGCAGAGTTAGAGATAATGATGTAAAGAAAATCAAGGAAGTTATTAACCACTTCTCCTCGAATAGTATTTTGTAGATTAATTTTAGAAATTAGCACTTTTTCAGCAAAAATACCCCATATGAGAGGAAATGTAGCATAGCAGCTATTCTTGGCATCACAAACATTGGCAAATAAGATAAATATTTTGGTTGCCTTACAACAATTAGGAAATAAAAAAAGCAAAATTTTCAAGGAGATTATACAAAACTATAAACTTATATTTTTACACCATTAAATCTGGTTCGTCAATCCAAGCCCATAGATTTAATCCATGCTCAAATCGATCCTCAAACGGACCCAAAAAACACGAAAAACTAAATCGAATCGGACTATATCGGACCTTACAAATCGGGGCCATGAATCAAAGCCCAAACGCATGCATCAAGGCCCAAACACATGTGTTTTGGCCCAAGTACATGTGTTTAGACTCTAATACATGTGTAAGGGCTCTGATGCACCATACCCAATTTTTTGACTTTTCTACACGATTTTCTGTAAATTCGACCCTCCGGTACTCAGTTCAGAACCGCTTTTCAAAACTCTCAGACTTCAAAACTCTGTCGAAATACTTTCGAAATAGTCCTAAACACTGAAACCTCGCTTAAATTCAAATTAAAAACACCAGATAGTGCAATTCTGATTAGTATTCAATGTGACATTTCTAAGTATATTCAAGTCCAATCTTTAGACAGACTTCTCCGAATGCAACGGAGATCCATTCCGGCTTCATCAAACCATCTAATCCTCCAGTTCCAAAGCCATGAAAGCCAAAGGTAATATATCTAGAAATGGTATAGTATTTTGGTTCTGAATTAAAAGCTCTTAAAATTGACTTAGGCAAATTCAATTATTCAAATTTTATTTTTTTATTAAGCAAAATTTAAACTGATTAACAACCTTTCAGTTAATTCCATGAAAATCTAAAATGAATTAGCTTCTAAACTTACAACCATCCAACTCACTATAGGGTTTGATTCTCATTCAAAGAGATACGCCTGCAAGCCATTCTAAGGCTGCAACTCCAAAAAAATCATTTTTTGTTCATTTTTTTTTATTTTTATTCAGTTTTATTTGTATATATTTTTGTGTATTATTTTTCTGTTTATCACTTGTATTATTATTATTATTATTATTATTATTATTATTATTATTATTATTATTATTCCGGGTTCAATAATTATTTTGGAAAATGTGTGCATTTCCCAAATCTTTTGGACTGGAGAAATGATTCCCTTTGTTTTTCAGATGTAATTTATTTGTTCATTTATTTCTCCAGATTTGCAATTTGGGGATGTGTACCTTCCCTAGAACCTTTCAGGACTAGAGGAAGGACCCCCATTATTTTCTTCCATTTTATCGCTTTTGCTTTATATCTGTCACTCAAAACATTATATCTAGCCTCGCATCATTTTGGCATGTTATATCTGATCATACATCAGAAAAGTATACCATGCATACATAAAAAAAAAAAATTTAGCCAAATTCATACAAAAATTTTAAGCCAAATTATTTATAAAATAAAATCAATTTTCTAAAAATGTTTTAATCAATTACGAGTTCCTGGATCCACCTTTGGTTTGAGGCTTTCCTTTTCTTTAAAATTGGGCAAAATATCATTTTTCCTAAAATGGAGATAAAATGGTTTCTTAATTACCGTGGAAATTAAACTATTTTCTAAAAATTAAGTGGTGACTCACACCTTCACACTTACACCCAATAGACTCATAAGGAGTTCACATAAAGTGAGAACTGTCAAAACTATGATATCATGCGCAATCTGACCCCACGCGGTCAGTTTCCTCGAGCCAGAAACTCGAAGGCATGCTGGTAGCCGTCCAGGTTCTGACGGGGCCTCATAGATGGTGACTACACTGGGCTTGTTTAAAACTGACAAAACTAACTGGACTATTTTTGATAAAAACAATCTTGGCTTAAAATGTGTGGACGTGGTTTCATGCATCACTTTTCATGTTCCTTTATCTCTAAGAAAACATGGCTAGAAAGTAACATCGAGTGAGCTTCTCTCCTTAGGACTGCCTTGCCGATAGTGAAATCACCCACTCCAAGGCATACCCTATGTCCTTTCGATTGGGATAACAAGGTTACACGTAGCAGCTGGACCTATGCGAACCTCTTTGTTTCACATGTGGTTAGGTATATGGCACCTCTAGTCTCTAGAGAACCTCCAAACCATCAAGCTCTCATGTAATGATTAGAATTGAACTTAGGTCCTATGTACCCTAAAAAGCTCTGATACTACTGTCATCATGAAGCCTTTTTTATTCATGCATTCATGTATGCATGCATCACTACATAAAATACTTGAACCAAGTGAACTATTCTAGAAAAATTCTAAAAAAAAAAACTACCCCTCCTTTTCATACAAATCTATTTTTTGAAAAACTAATACCATACCTTTCTTTTCTAACAAAGGTCACCATGTCAAACACTAGAGATAACACAAATTTCATTAATGGTGACACTACCACTACTCCATTTCCTGATATTGCTTCCATACTTGCTAAAATCCTTAGAAAATAAGATGGGTCTCTCAAGAAGCAACAAGTGACTGTGACCACTACAATGCAAGCCCAATAACAAACTATCCTGGGTAAAGTTTAAGCCATGATGGCTTAGATTGGAGTCTAGCCAGCCAATCAAGCATCTACTTCATCTAACGCTAGAAAGGAGCCTGTCACTAAGGACATGGTTATTTTTCCTCCACCAACTGACCATGGAATCACTACCCCAACTGCCCCTCCCATGGATCCTTTCCCAAAGGGGGGCCAAAATAATCCTTTACTAAAGAGTATGATGGAGAAATATGTGGAAATGTAGAAAACCCTCGATGCCATAAAGAAAAAGAAAAATGTGATTGATTTCAAATCTCTCAACCCATTTTCTCATGTCAGGCTTCCTCCAAAATTCCAGATGCCTGTATTTGAGAAGTTCGATGGAACTACTTGCCCCTCAACCCATTTGAGGAATTGTGATGGTGCACTTCATCCCCTTAGCATTAAAGGCGAGCTCCTAGCTCAACTCTTTCAACAATTGCTTACTAGTGCAGCTCTGAACTAGTTTATACAACTAAATGATTCTAAGAAATAGACCTGGTAATCCATATGTAATACTTTGGAAGTAATTGATGTACCTTTATGTTTCAACTTGCTTCTGGGAAGACCTTGGATCTACCAAGCCAAGGCAGTGCCTTCTCCCCTGCACTAAAGGGTTAAATTCCCACTCAAGAATGGAACAGATGTAATCAAAGTAAATACATCTAAAAAATCTAAAGTACCAGACACACTTGCCATTCTGAAAATTCAACCTGAGTTGATAACATATTCTTTATCAGTTTCTCATTTGTCTTGTTCATCGAGACTGTAGAGAATCTAAAAGAAGCAATAACTCTAGACTTTGACCCTTATTATAAACCAATGATTGGAAACATCATGAAGCACATAACCTACTTTCTTGGTTTGGGCCTTGGTTGAAAACAACAAGGGATCAAGTCTTTCAATGAGTTCAAATTTTCCACTCCTCCTTTTAGCCTGGGTTATCATCCAGTTGATGATGAAATTGAAGAGGAAAAGACCAAGGCAAGAGGAAGGTTTGCCATAAATAAAAGAGGGGGAGAAGCTGACATTCCTAAAAGGCCATATTTCAATACCTTAAATGAATATGTTGTAAAGAAATGAAAGATAGTTCCTTATGGTGCTTTTCCTGAGCCTTGGGTCTACCCTGTGACTGGTGTTAGGATTTTAGGATTTGAACTCTTCTCTGATGTTAAGCTATTATCAAAAGACTATCAGCCAATCTATTTTTCTGGCTGATGACTATGAAGAGAATATGGAAGCTAGCCTCTTTGGTAACATAGTTGTCCTGTCTAACAAGGAGGAAAACAATGACATCTCTGCCTTAATCAAGCCATTCCTGAAAAAGCTTGCCAAGTGGTCCTATGAAGCAAGGCTCTCTTCACCAGTTAAAACTGAATCTAAAATTAAGTTTGATTCTGAATCTGAGTCTTGTGGTTTTGATACGGATAATATAACTGGTCCATCAGGCTTTAATTATGAATATGATGTAATTGTGGACCTTTCTCCCATTGTTATTAATAAAATGACCAAATTTTCTTATTACGATCCTATCTCTTCATTTTCTTTTATTGTTCCAACTAATGAATCTAACCACAATCAATTAGAAAAAGAAAATAATAAAATAAATTAAATAAAAGATGCAGTTAAAGAGCCCATAAATACTGGTACTCATGACATTCCTAAAAATACATTCATTGCATCTAAGGAAGAAACCAACAGAATCATAGAAGAAATTCATGGTGGGGAAGAAGGTACCCATATGAATAGATGGGCTTTATCCTGTAAAATCATGAAATAAAGCTACTACTGGCTCACTATGAATGGAGATGCACGATTTTCCCAGAGATGCCAAAAATATCAAGAATATGCCAAGCTTCAAAAGCTCCCCTCCTGTCATTGGAAAAATTTCACCAAAATCATTTGCTAGCCATGAATACATCTTGGTGGCCATTGACTATTTCACCAAGTGGGTGGAGGCTGCACCTCACCAGGTTTTGGACTCTAAAATGGTAGCTCAGTTCATCAAGACGAATATCATCACAAGGTATGGTGCCCCACATGAAATCATTTCAGATAATGGTCCCCACATCCAGAAAGAGGTAACTGTACTTCTAAAAAGGAAAAGATACAACACCATCAATCTTCTCCATACAGACCTCAAAATAATGGGGCAGCTGAGGCTTCTAATAAGGCCCTAAAAAACATCCTTCAGAAAATGATCAACAACTACAAAAGTTGGCATCTGCACTTGCCAAATGCCCTCATTGGGAATAGAACCACATACAAGTCAGCAACCAGAGTCACACCTTACTCATTGGTCTATAGAATGGAAGTAGTCCTACCTTAAGAGTTGGATATTTAATCAGCAAGAGTTCTTCAAGAAGCACAAATTTTCAAACTTGACTAGCGACAGGCTTACTATGACCAACATAACTTATTTGATGAGAAAAGGTTAGAAGCCATTCACCAAACTTAGAATTACCAGCTGAGACTTATAAGGCATTTTAACAAAAGAGTTAAGGATCGCAACCTCCGAGAAGGCGACCTCGTCCTAAAAGAAATTAGACAAGTCGTACAAGATCCATGAGGGAAATTCAGACCTCCTTGGAATGGACCTTACATCATCAATAAAATCATGACAGATGGAGGCATCATCCTGATGGACGTCATGGCAATGAATTCAATCATCCTAACAACCTTGACCAGTTCAATAAATACTACATCTAGTGTTCTTGTTGCATGAGTATGCATTTAGGAATCATATTTCTGTAACAAGAACTATGTGGAAATGATTCTCTAAAAATTATCATGTTCTTCATTTTTTTCAAAAATCTATTGTAAGGAGACACGTAGGCAACCCTCATGGGTACAATCCAAATCATTTAATAAAATTCAGACAAGTAACAAAAAGGTCTAAATACATGGAGAAGTATAGGACTAATGGTCCAAGGCTCTCTCGAGCTATAACGACGATCAAGGCTTAGCCAAAATCATACCTGTAATTGACTTCTCTTCACTTAGTTGGGATATCAACTTAGCCACCTTCACATCACCCTATCCAACTGGGCCCATAAAGATATAGCCCGATGTCAAGCCAAATGCATAAGCCTTTAGCCTCCTAGCTGACCAAACCGGGTCATCAAAATCATCTCAGAACATGTCAGCCAATGCATACAAGTCCACAAAATCATATTTCACAATACTAGATCAACCTTAGGGCTCAAATCAAAAAGAATTTTGAAAGAGTTAAAATAACCTACCATTTCAACTAGAATAGCTAGACCACCCTCAAGATTTGTACCAAGCAAGACTAAAAATCCTCAAAAGTTGGGCACATCTCATCAATGCCAACTTCGAATTAGAAAACATGATCAACAAGATCCCAAAATCAAATGTAGGGGTTCAAAAA
>CAOJBK010867176.1:0-11107 GCA_948294925.1 Codiaeum variegatum | reverse complement strand
GAAACTTCAATCCTTTTTGGAACACTTCCAAACTTTGAATATCTCATATTCATGATTTTAACAACTTAAAATCTCCTTTGAAGTCCAATTATGTTCATTAAAAACTTTGTTTGAAGGATTAGAATCAATTCCAAACACTTTCAAAATTAACCTTTGGTCAGTATGCTCTCACGGGCTTAAGCACGGGCTGTGAGAGCCAGTTTTACCTCTCACGGACAGTGTCACAGACATTGCCACTGGCAGTGAAAACTTACTATTGCAGTATGAACATGAACACAACCACAGTCTTGTATAAAAATTGGGTGCCTTCGATACCATTTGAAGGAAAATGCGAGTCACACAACGGAAAAATTTTTCATAGTAAAAACCTTTTGTTTAAACTCTTTAAACAAGAATGTTCATTTGCATGTTTTTCAAACTCTTTGAAAAACCATTTGAACATTATAAATTTATGCTAAAATATTTTTAACATATTGTTCACATGCATATATCTAACTCTTTGATAAAACATTTGAACATTAGGACCACATTTAAAAACCCATCAACTTGATCCACCAATTTTGTGCAAAACACAATGACACAAAGCATGCTAAGAAAAGTATCAAAATAACTTTCTCATTTTGCTTTATAGAGCTTCCTAAATATGAAGCCTCTAGTTATCTCACACCAAGCTTGAGCAAGCTTGAGGTCCCTTCATTTGTTGCAAGACTTGACACCTTTGATCTCTTAAGGTTGCCCTTAACTTAGGTTTAAGTCTTAATCTACAAGTTCAATAACAAATGAGTGTGTCAAGTACTTGGACTTCCTTAGCAAAGGTAAGTGCCCAAAACTCTAAGTTAGAAACCCTTTGAACTCTTCAAAGTTCTCAACTTCAAGTTCTAGAATTTTTTTGCACTTTGCTGGAAAAATTTTTTAATTTAAACATTTTCATTTTTCTACACTTTGCTGGAAAAATTTTTCAGTTTAAACACTTTCATTTTTCTACACTTTGCTGGAAAATTTTTCAGTTTAAACACTTTCATTTTTCTACACTTTGCTGGAAAAAATTTTCAGTTTAAACACTTTCATTTTTCTGTACTTTGCTGGAAAAATTTTTTAGTTTAAACATTTCATTTTTTCTGCACTTTGCTGGAAAAATTCTTCAGTTTAAACACTTTCATTTTTTCTGCACTTTACTGGAAAAATTTTTCAATTTAAATACTTACATTTTTCTGCACTTGCTTGCTTACTTAGGCAAAATAATCTGCCCTTTATAAATGGAGTGATTCTACTAATTTAGATGAGTCACTAATCACTTCCACTAAGGCATTTGTTATGACTTGGTGTTTTACATGAAAACACATGTCATGACATTGCCTAAGTGGAAGGTGAGTTGTGTTCATCAATTTAGTGGAAAATTCTATACTTAGTCATCTCATGACTAATCACACTTTGCTTAGTTAATTATGTCAAAATTTCAACTTAATCCTCCACCTTTTATATCTCATACAATAAGGACTAAATTGAAATACACTCCTTTGAAATGAACTTCAAGAAATGCTAGGTGTCATTATGAATTTAATCACAAATTCAATTCAATTATAATTAATAGTTAATTGAACATTCCAATTGAATATTAATTATAATATCTTTACACATGCTCGCTTAATACTTTTTGGTGTGTGACTCACTAGGTTCATGCCCTAAATAGCAACGAGATAGGAAAATGCTTTTCTTATGTCTATGTATAGAATCCCATTTAATACATAGTATCGTAAGTCATGAGTGGCGTCTAGAAAATGTATCGCGATTACCTAAATAGGAATGAATATTGATGACCAAATCAATGAACATATAAGCATGGACCAATGGACATAGTCACCATGCACTCAAATCCATTCATTACGGATTACCGATCTTAGCTAAAGTCATGGATTCATCAAACTCTATATGCTTCGATCATATGACGACTATGTTCTAGTTCTCGACATTCCCGATTCCTACTAGAAACACTTTCTAGTGAATCTCTTCCACCTTGGCCAAGGATTTCATATCGAGGTGAACTTGAAGTCATAGGATCCTTACTTGTTTACCCAAGCTAATGAATCCTTTCTTAGAGAACATTTATCTTAATATATCACTAAGTACAGCGACCAGATGCCGTATACTCCTACATGGCTAGCAGTTGTATGTAAGCAGTAGTAAATCTGTACCCACCAATACATTAGATAAATTCCAACTCAAGTCAAAGGATTATATGCACAACTATGACCTATACAATGAAATATTGACTGTGGTAAAACTCATGTATTCATCATCTAATGTCATTTGTTCAACTCACTAATTACATGAGTGTTCACGTGTTATCATGACATCACATGTTTGTAGCATGAGACTCACTACCTCTATTACCATAAGTATCACATACTTACAATGGATGACAACAGCGGTGATGGTCTTCTGAATTATCGATGACTCTATGACCACGAACATGTTTTATAGCATAATGATAACATGAATCTGTCACTCATATTCTTAACCTCTTAAGAATAGTTTATGATACAAAATGCTAATGTAACATATATAAATTATAATTAAATTTGGGATTCATTTAATAAAATATATATTTTATTGCCATTGGGATTCAATTATTATATTTACAATATGCTCTAAGGCATACTGGTCTAACAACAAGTGGACACAAGCCTTCAGGAAAGCTTCAGTATGTATTAAGCTAGAGGCTTTGCACTTGTGGAGCTAAATAAAGGAGGGAGTTAAGGTATTTGATACTTCAAACACCCTTCTATGTTTTAATTGTGTTTTTCACAATAATTGGTGAAAGAATCCTTGATTGAAACTATGGGTCCATATCAAGGTTTAGATGTTCATTAAAGAGTTTAATGAATAACTAAACCTCCATGCTAAGAGAGTTTTCGCATGGAAATCATTTTAACAAAAGTTTTCAAAACCAAAAACTGAACTGTCTCGGTTCGTGCATTTTTCACTGTTTTCACTTCCACTGCGAGGCTCGTATTTTTCCTTCACATGGAACGATGGTAAGAAATAAGGCCAGGTTAGTCACCTAAGGATGTAATTGGCATGGAGGTATAAATATCAATGAAACCTTTGCTCTTGTTGCTAGGCTTAAACCCATTAGGCTATTGTGTACTATTGCATGTTTCAAAAATTTTATCCTCTATCAAATGGATGCAAAAAGTGCTTTTTTAAATGGTTTTATAAATGAAGCTGTGTATGTTGAACAACCATTTGATTTTGAAAATCCTCAGGAGCCTGACCATATTTTCAAACTTTCTAAAGCTCTTTATGGTTTAAAATAAGCCCTTAGAGCTTGGTATGAATGTTTTAAGTAAATTTTTGCTAGAAAAAGGATTTTCAAGGGGAAAAGTTAACACAACCCTATTTATCAAAAATCACAAACATGTGGATGATATAGTATTTGGAGCTACTAATCCCTCTTTATGTGAGCAATTTTCTAAGGATATGCATGGGGAGTTTAAAATAAGACTAAATGGAGAACTAACCTTCTTTTTGGGTCTCCAAATTAAGCAGTCACCTGATGGGGTATTCATTTATCAAACAAAGTATACTATGGAGCTTCTTAAGAAATTCTTCAAGGAAAAAATCTAAATAGCATTGGGACCTCAATTAGTCCTTCAAGCAAACTTAAAAAAAGGTGAAAATGGTGAAGATATGGATATCAAGCTATACAGAGGCATGATTGGGTCACTATTATATCTAACTAGCAATCGATGTGACATAAAGTTTAGTGTATGTCTATGCAAGATTTTAAGGTAATCCCAAAGAATCATATCAGGTCGCAGTGAATATGATCTTTATATACTTAGTAGGGACTGTTGACTTAGGTTTATGGTATCCTAAGAATACTAATCTTCAATTAGTTGGATAATGAGATGTTGATTGTGCAAGTAGCATGATAGATAAGAAAAGTACATCAGGAACATGTCAATTCCTAGGTCTCTATCTCATTTCCTGGTTTAGCAAGAAGCAACCATCAGTAACCTTGTCCACAGCTGAAGTTGAGTTTGTGGAAGCTTGTAGTTGTGTAGCTCAAATTTTATAGATGAAGTCGTAACTAGATGACTATGACATTGAACTAAAAAATACCTATCATGTGTGATAAAAAAAAGTGCCATTAACCTATTAAAGAACCTTATACAACACTTAAGGACAAAACATATTAAAATCTGACATCATTTCATCAAAGATCATATTCAAAAAGGAGATATTCAAATGGATTTTGTTTCATCAGAGAAATAGCTTGCTGACATCCTAACTAAGCCCTTAAATGAAGATCAATTCTATAAGATATGCAGGAGTCTTGTTATTGGTACTCTAACCTAATCTTTTTGCATTCCTTTTTATGTTTGAGTATTAGGCACCTAATGCTTGTCATTAGGCACCTAAGTGTTTGTATTAGGTCCCAAAGTAAGTTACTCTTCTGAGTCCCCCTTTTAGAAGTGTAACAGTTAGTTTGAATAACATTTGATGTGAAATTTACTTATAGACCTTTAGTCTGTCACACGTTCCTAGAATGGTGAGCGCGTGAAGAGAGAGATAGACACAAAAGTTATGAGTTGTCTTTGCATTTAAAGGTTTTACAACTATGGGTAATCCAAAAGAAAGATCTCTTTTTTCATTCTCTATAACTGTTATGATTACTTGGTTCTATTTATAATTGAAATTTAAATATTATATTTATTTTTTAGATTGGTGATTGGTTGAAAATAACACACTCATTCTCTCTCTTCTCTAGTTTTGTAGCCGAACCAAAAATGTGTGGCTGGGTATTTAAGCCACACACTCGTCACTACTTCTTCACTTCTCATCTTTGGCAACCCTAATTTCTTTTTACCAAAAATAAAAAACCCTTACCAATGGCCAAATGATCCTCTAAAACTAAATTTTAACCCTCTCGCTCCTCAAAATGCCAAAAATTGGAGTCGCAATCCTCAAGTAATGAAGAAACTACATAAAAAAATGGTTGGTGATTTCACCTAAGGAAATCAAATGGGATGTTTTTGGGATTGAAGCTTATCGCTTTAAAGAGTGTCTGGAATTTTAGGGATGCTTTCCTTTCCTTATGACTAGTGATCCTTACTTTGAGGAAACCATGACAGAGTTCTTCATGTCTATTAGAAAAGAAAAAGTTAAACACTCCCTATTTGCCTCCATTGGTAGAGAAATAAGAATGATTACTACTCAAACACTCAGTGAAGTTTGGTCTCTGCCTATCGATGGTGCTGTAATTGTGAGAGTAGAACAAATTATGGATGAGCATGATAGGAAATAATTTCTAGAAGAAATTGCTAGAGATGCCACTAGTAAACTAAACTCAACCAGCAATGGTTTATATGCTTGTCTCCTTCACAAGTTTATTGTCAACATCATTTATCCTAGAAGTGGCAGTTTTGAGTATGTAAACAATATGGAATTGATCATCTTGTGGAATGTGATAAAAAAAAGGTGAATTTTAGCCTACCTCACTACTTAATCCATCAGTTATGTAGCCTAAAGTCCAATAGGGGAATGCCATTTAGGAGTCAACTAACTTTGCTATTCAAAAAATTTGATCTTGTGCTTAAAAATAGAGTTCAGTTGAAGAACACAAATTATATTGGTGAGTCAACTCTTAAGAGTCTCAAAGTCATTAAACTTGATTCTTATGAGTTGAAAGAGAAGAAGAAGGAAGAGAAGAAAATGAGAGGTAAGACCTTAGCCAAGAGAAACATCACTGCTACTGAGCTTACTACTATTAGCTCAGAATCTAAGAAAGGACAAATGAGTTAGGTGCCTAAAGACTCCATCCAGGCACCTACTATGGAAATCCAGGCACCCAAGCCTACCATTGATGTAGAAAAAATTGACCTAAACAGCCAAGCCAAGGATGTTGATTCTAAGGTAATATTTTCTCAGTTGGAGGAGTTCCAAAAATTAGGGACCTAAACAGTACAAGAGGTTTTGGAGAAAGAATCTAAGGAGGAAATAGAGGATGTCCCTTATGGTTTTAAGCACACTGTAGAAGAATCAGAGAAAATTGAGTCCTCTGAGGAGAAACCTGCTAACTTTATTGAATTTATAAGTGAGATTATGGACCTAAAGGACATTATTATTGAGCAATTCAAGGAGGTTAAGAAGTCTCTAAATGAAGCAAGTTAAAAGGACTCCACTTCCATTACTGGGAAACTTGAATCAGTTAAGAAGCATCTAGGTGGGTAGATTTATGGTGTGGAAACTCAAGTGAGCAAGCTTCGTTCTGTCAGTGCTGATCACCAGTCCTAAGTCTGGGACCTAATTAGTAAGCTTACTAATTGGCTTAAGGACCTAAAACCCAAACCTAATAATGTCGCTAGGGCTAAGGTTAGTTCTTTAGGATCCAAACAAGGAAAGAAGAGACAGGACAAATGAAAAGGGGTTATGAATGAGCCGCCTAAGCCTATAGCTAAGACACCTCCCACTAAAATTAAGTCATCATCTCTATAGATTAAGGACTGAGCAACCTACAGATGTTGTGAAAACTTGATTTTCAACCAACTCTCTCTAATCAAATCAACCTTTATGTATTATACCTTAAGCCCCCTAACATTTTACTAATGCTAAAGGGAGGAAACTGAATGAGTGTCTTATGTTTTTATCTCCTAAGTCCAATGCATAATACTTATTTTATATGTTTGTTTATGTTTATTTTTATGTTTTTGATAGCTTCCGAGGCTATTACTCCCATAAGTGCATGAAGTCAAATCAAGTAATATAACCGATGAGTCCCGGTATCATTTTCCCAAGGGATTCTATGGGTTCAGACAATCAATCACCAACTCACTCTCCTACGCTATTGTCTAGCTCACCAATAATTTATTTTTTTTAATGACTAAAAACTTAAACTAAACTAATCGACAATTGAAGATGAAAAAAAAAACACAAGGATAAAATTCAAGATGAGAAGCATCTACCTATACCTCGACTCTTATTTGACTAAATTGCATAGACAATCAACAACTCAATAAGAATTTAAGGCATACATCAAGTGGGTTTATCACATACAAACTAGGTTTAATCCTTTCTCAAGCAATCAAACCCCTAATTCCTAAGTAAAGGAAGGGAATCTCTTCTCAAAACCAATCAAATAGGAAATGCATTACGAAACATGTGAATTCGACGTAAACCCTAGGAGTCTACACCTCTATCTCTAGCTAGCATAGCAAACCCAAATGATTTTGAGTGTTCACAACCCAAACTTTCTATCTTTAGCAAAGATTAGGTAACAATAATCATCAATAAGCATGCATTGAAGATGAAAATGTAGAAATTAGGAATAAAAAACACTACTTGAACAAAACCTTAAACATTCATTGAGTATAAAAGTTTATTAATCCATACAAAGTAGCAAATACTTGTCTAATCTAGGTAGATAATAAGTGTTTAGTTCATGATAACAAGATTACACTAGAAAATAAAAGAGAAAGAGAAAAGAACTAAGAAACCCATATGGATTCTTAGCTCAATACCCATAACCCTCAATACAATTGTTGAATCTTAGTTCAAACTTGATCTTAAAGTGTAAATCTCTCTTAAATTTTGCTCATTTGTGCTTTTCCACGAACTTGGCTTTGCTAGGGTTGTGGAACTAAGAACTTGTAAAAACTGTCAAAATGACCCTTAATTTTTATACAGTCTACTTTTTATAGTAATGGATTCTATAAGGTCACGGCCACTGGTCATGGTCATGACCATCACCCATGATGGATACCCTAGATTGATCCTTAAGAAACAATAAGCTTCTATGTGGTCACGATCGTAACCATGACCCCTGACTACCTGAGTAGTTGCTATGTGATATTTGGCCTTGCCAGCCTGTGTCTAGTAGTTCCATTCTTGCTGATGGGCATTGGTCATGCCCGTGAGTATTACCAGTGACTACTTTTTGTAGTTGTTCTTCCTCCTCTTTACCCTATTTGCACTCCAAATCCAATGTATTGTGTTACTTAGCTCCGGATTGATGTTTAGACCTATAAAAAATTAAAACACACTAAAACAAGTAGATTAAATGAAATTGGACTCAGATAATGGCTAAGAAATTATGTAAAAACTAGGTATATTTGACCATTATCAGTTTGCTTTTAGGTTTACTATTTAGGATCCTAAGGCTTGTGTTCAGGGGGAGCCTCTAGTGTGTTTGTAAACCTAATTCTTATTATGAATGAATATGTGTTTTCTTTCTTAAGCATATTATTGCCTTATCATTTATATTTTTTTTATTATTTATTCATTATTCAACAAGTCATGTGGAGGCTCTGGGGAGCCTAATTGTTTTTAAATTCAAATCTAATTATTTTTGGTTATTCAAAGTTAAATCATATTTTAATTCAAATCAAAATCTATCTTTAATTAAAATTTAAATAATCATTCCTCCTGATTACATAAAGCAGTTTTGTCATCATCAAAAAGAGGGAGAATGTTAGCCTCATGGTTTTGCATTCTGATTTTAATGATAAAAAAACTGAGTGATATGTTAAAGTTCACTAACATGGATTATGCAAGTCAAAGCCAAGTACACAGGTCCCTAATAGTCAGGTGCATGCAACATCAACAGACAGATCATTAGCTGCCAAAGTGAGTGAAGTTAGCGACCTAACTAGATCCATTAGGCATCTAATATAACACAAGTTTAGAGTAAATGTAAAATGGATCAGTACATGCATTATCATGCATGAAACAAATCATTTTTGAAAATTTAAAACCTTCATGCATAGATTCCTTAAACTTATCAGGCCACTAATCTGAATGATCATGCCACTAATTTGTTAAGGAAGAATATTCTTTGACTAAATGCATAAAACAAATTAAACAAACTGAATATTTTCATAACTAGTTGCAATATAACAACTAAGAAGCTGACATGGCTGAAAAGACTAGTTTCTAGCAAAAAGCAAATGTCAATCAGTCACATCATGATTGACAGGTAGCTGTTGGAAGAGTTGTTAGAAGCCTGTTTGAAATTATTTTATTCTTTTGTCTCTAACAACTATTTTCTTTAAACAACCTCTATAAATACCATTCAAATCTTCACAATTAAGAGGTTAGTTAATGCCATTGATGAGATTAGAGTGATCATAACTTTCAGATTCATCAAGAAAATTTAAATTTTTCCATTATTTCTCTTGGAATCTTCTTTTCTCTTTTCTCAATCAAGTTTTGGAAGAATTTTTTATGCATTAAAAGTTTTATCTCAAGTAAGCATTTATTTCCAATCATTTAACTTGATTTTTTATCGTAAATTCTTTCTTCTCAACATATTCCTTGTGCATTCATAGTATTGATCCATTATAGGATATGTTATAATAAAATCTTTATTTTTCTGTATTTCAAACTTTATTATTTTTCTAGATGTAAGGGTATATAGGAACCTAATTAAGCCTGTGGTTATATTAGGAGTGTCATAGCCTCCCATTTGAAAGTTTATAAGTGGTTCATCTATTCATGGGAATGGATGAGAGGTTTTCAGAAACCTTAGCAAATTTCTGTGGGATTGGAGAAAGGGTATATTTCTCTTGGGTTAGGTCCTTAATCAGTTAGGACTGTAAAGGCTTCACTCTAGCCAAGTGAATAGAGCTCACATAATGGAACTCTCAAAACATGTGTTTCAAGGACTGGATGTAGCCTTATGTGCTGAACCAGTATAAATCCTTGTGTTACTTCTTTTTCATCTGTGTGCATTGCTTTAAGTCCCTAACTGTTAATTTAAAAATTGGTAAATTACTTTTGCTAAGTCTTTTCAGTAAACTTCTTATCATACTTTTAAAAAATCTCATTCTATAATCAATTGGTAAGGCATTCACATTTAAGAAATTTCAATTAGGCTCCTAATCACTTTATTCAGAGAACTAACTGTAAGCATTAGCTTACTGATGTAAGTATCTTCTGGTTGCTAATCAGCATGGTAAGATACTTGTGCAGTTTACTTTAGTCCTTACTTATAGTTCAATACTTTTGGTAACTCAAGTTACCCCAAATGAATTGATAACTAGACGTGTTCAGTCACCTAATAGAAACTAACTGCTTCAGTCACTTAATTTGAAAAAGAGTTAAAAAGTCCAATTTACCCCTTATTGGACGCTTGATCACACTAACACAATCCAGTTCTGTCTTGGTTTTCATGTCACTATCAATTTAGCCCATATTGTTAGACTCAAAGAAGTTGATTTTTTTCCTCTTCTTGACTAGAAGCAAAATAATTTATCTGTTGCCCCCTACAAATGGAACCATACTTCAGTCACATGATGCATGAAAGGTGTAAGAACTTGAATAAAATCGGGAGAATCAACCTGGGGCAATATATAATTGGTTCTTTTCTAACTTTACGATGGGTAAAAATTGAAGGGGTATTTTTGAATGCATGTATTCATTTTGGGACCTCCATGGTATGTCCTACTTTTGAGGAGTTTTATGCTTTTCTTGGTTCAGAGCTTAAAGCTAACTTAGCTATACTGGTAAAGAGGGTTGGTTATTTCAAATCAGTGAGGAGGCTTTTGAACTTGAGTGTTTAGGAAACATCAGAGGTGATAAAAGGTGATGTGGTGAACCTGGCTGTCGTGGCCATGTTATTTTTTGAGGATCTAGATTTGGAGGATGATGTGTATTTAGGCAATAGGTGGAGGGCCTATGCCATTTTCCTGATTATTTGGTATGTGTTTATTTACTAGAATGGTTAGGGAGGTGCCTGAGTAACTGATTTGATACCCCAAATAGGCAAGGGAAAGACGATTGTCGGGCTGATTTTGGCTGAGACACTGTTAAGCTTGGACAGTCATTGCACTTCTAGTAGGCCCTATACTATTAGCCTGATCTTGTTTCAGGTGTGTTTCCCTTTGCTCATTATTGCATGGAATGACTTCGTTAGGGATTATAATTGACTTTGTATTAGCTAACTCCTTTGGGGACTTAATGATAACTGACTTTCACTGGGAATATTTAGTTTCTGACTTTGTATTAGCTAACTCCTTTGGGGACTTAATGATATCTGACTTTCACTGGGAATATTTAGTTTCTTTCTCTTAGCTCCATAGGGAGATATTTTGAGGAACCACTAGGG
>CAOJBK010867095.1:0-14604 GCA_948294925.1 Codiaeum variegatum | reverse complement strand
TGTAGCTGAACTTATTATTGCAACAGCGGACTTTCAAAATGATCTTACTTCTTGGAACATTAAGTAATTTTATTCCCCATACCATTACCATTAGTGTATGTTGAACTTCAAATGTTCAATAATTATGAGCCCTTTCATTTTTTTATATTCAACAGTCATGTGAAAGGTGGAGTTGAGGCAAAAGAGTTATTCCACTCATATATAACCCTCTGGATCCAAGAAAAACGTCTTGCTTTGCTGGAGTTCTGCAAATTAGACAAGGTATGGATCTTAGAGCATGATTTTTGTTAGTATTTTATACTTTATTTGATTAAAAATATTGCTTTAGATATTATTCTGTGTGATAAATATGTAAATATTCCTTAGCAGTGTAAGGTCATTTTCGTAGTTGTGATTTTATTTTTTAGGCCATGACTCTTTGCTTCGTTACATAGAATTTAGGAAAGATGACATTGCTGTTTGAATTCAGAATTGTATGCTTAAATTGAATGTCATGTGTGTAGATACACTTAATGAGTCTTTGGCACATTAACAACCTATATGTTAGGTGTAATAGACAGTTAAAATAATGTCCCAAATGTGGGCAGATTAGGTGGACCCATGCAGAACACAAAAAAAAAAAAAAATACAGGTTCATTTATGTTACATCATAATGGCTCTACTTTATACTGATTGGTTTTTTCTGTTTTTTTACTGTACACTTTCAGGTAAAGTGGTCTGGTGTCAGGACACAACATTCAACAACTCCTTTTGTCGATGAGATGTATGAGAGACTGAAGGACACACTGAATGAATATGGAGTAATAATTTCTCGTTGGCCCGAATATATTGCTGTCTTGGAAAATGTATGTTTCTTTGTTCCTTGATTACTCTTTTTATCTTTAACTGGCTTGGTTTTTTATACTGATAGCATAATGTCTATGTCCATCAAAAGGCTATTGCGGATGTTGAAAAGGCTGTTATTGAATCTTTGGACAAGCAGTATGCTGATAGCTTATCCCCTTTAAAGGATAGTCTCTCACAAAAGATTTTTGGCCTCAAATATGTTCAAAAGTTTGCCAAAAGGACAGGAGAAATTTATGTTGTCCCTGATGAGGTACACATCTATTATCAGTTGCATCATGTTATCTTTTAGACGTGCTGTACTTTTGTTCTTCTAACTACTGAAATTTTACAATTACTTTTCAGTTGGGCGTTCTTCTGAATTCTATGAAAAGGATGCTGGACGCACTGCGCCCCAAGATAGAAACCCAGATGAAGTCATGGGTTTCTTGCAACCCTGATGGTACAGATACAGTGACTGGAGAATGTCTTAGTGAAGTTACAGTGTTGCTGAGATCTAAATTCAGAAGTTACCTCCAAGCAGTTGTGGAAAAACTTGTGGAGAATGTGGGTATTCCTTTACTTCTAAATCAGTTTGTCGAGAACTATATGTTTTTGGAAATTACTAATGAACTTTTTGTCCATGAACAGTGGAAACTCAGTTGCTGATATCTCATGACTTAGTTATACATTATTTTGTGTCATTTGAGAAAATATTAGCATTATTCATTGAACTACCGGATAAGTTTTGGCATTTACAGCTTTGTAGCATGGTTAGCATACTGGAGCTTGTTTGCAAACTTTTGCAAGTGAATGTTTTCCCGAGGAGCATATTTTGTTAAACTACATTAACTGCAAATACTTGACGAATGTTCTGCCCAGAAGCCATCATATTTTCATTTTTGGTATTTGAGGCTACGTTAGTTATATTGTTTTCTTTAAATATGCAGTCGAGTCTTAGACACTTGAGACTACATTCCTTGTTTTCTTGAAAAATTCAATGGGATTCTGAGATGTTACTTTAGAGTTTGTGTTCTTTTTTGCACGTCGTCTTAGATTCTGCCTATTCAGAAACAGTAATGCTTTATTTCCATAATTTTTTATAGACAAAGATGCAGAGCACAACAAAACTGAAGAGCATAATCCAAGATTCTAAGGAAACTATGGTGGAGTCAGATCTAAGAACTAGAATGCAGCCATTGCAAGATCTTCTGATAAAGACCATAGATCATCTGCAATCTGTTGTTGAACCTCATGTGTTCATAGCCATTTGCCGAGGTTTCTGGGACCGCATGGGGCAGGTATATTACTTTTGGGTCGCAGTTTTTTCAACTTCATTTAGGATTATGAAATTTTTTTTATTTTCATTAAATTTTTGCTCTTACTGTTATCTTTGTTATCATTATTTCAACCAGGAGATACTAGGCTTTTTGCAAAATAGGAGAGAGAATAGATCTTGGTACAAAGGCCCGCGAATTGCTGTTTCTGTAAGTGATGCTAGGGCCACTGAGCTTTCTCTATTGCTCTTTTTTAAGCTATTTCATCTAAAGTCTGAAACTTTCAGCTTTTGATCAGTCTTGAACAATTGAATTTCCTATTTAGTATGTTAGAGAAGCACGTGCATATAAAGTTGAAAGCTTTAGAGTTCGGTGTAAAGTTCAAATAGAATTTCTTCTCATTTGCAAATGAATTTCATCAAAAAATTTTATTTACAAAGAAGTTTTCATTTGGTTTAATTATTAATTATAAGATACTATGTGGTAAAAAATTCATATAGAATTCATTTCACACTTGCAAATGAGTTTAATGTGGAAAAAATATCACTTGAACTTGCAGATCTTGGATGACATATTTGCATCGCAAATGCAACAATTACTTGGAAATGCATTGCAAGAGAAAGACTTGGAGCCGCCAAGATCAATAATGGAAGCTCGGTCAGTGCTTTGTAAAGATGCTGTGAACAATCAGGACAACAACTACTATTTTTAGATTCTTTATTCCTGTGCATACATATTTTTACACAATGAAGAAGCAATGGTGAAATCCCAGTTGAAAAGGATCACACATTTCAACACAAAATACACATTTTGATCCTCAGAATGAAGTGTTGTCAATTTTGCTATCTGTAAAGCTTTCCCATTACCATAGCCTCTGTGGTGAAATTGCGCCCCCATTTTCAGAGAGAATGTAAAAAGGAATTTTGAGAACAAAATTCTAGGTCATCTGAATTACAGTTGCATCACTGTAGTATGCATATAACATCATTCAATATTTCTCACTTATTAGAGAAATTCAATTTCTGTTTTGGTTATGTATTCCTTCCTTAGAAGCTCCCAGTCTAATAGGATGAATTTGTAGTACAGGAGACGCCTCCCTGTCCAAATTTCAGTGCTATAGAAGGATATCATCTCAAGTAAAAAGGATATCCATGTTCGTAATCAATCTCAAATTGGAAAGTTACAAACTTGGACATTCCAACCTGAACAGTTAGCTTTTTAAGGTTGATTATTCCAAAATTTACATCTCAAGTAAAAAGGATATCCATTCTTTTCGATACCAACCTTTCCTTAATGATTCAAATAAGTAGTATTAATTCTTTATTTTTTTTATCGTTTTTTTACAGAATTTTGGTTATTGGTATTGAGTGGAACGGAATCGGTAAATTAGACTGAATTAGCTGTCTTAATGTTTATATAGCATTTCAAATAGCATTATGATGTTTATGCTAATAAAATTTGGTTGTTTTCTCAATGAATCTCATTAGAAAAAAGAAAATTTTGAACTTCTGGTATAAAAAATGGGGAAAAAAATCGATATCAATTTGGCACAAGTGCAAAGTTTAGTATTAAAATGGTTACCGTCACTGATGAAGTAGGATGTCACAAAGCATTGCATATTCCTTTTTGGTCTCTCAGATTGTTGCTCAGAGAGGGGCATTAACAGACACATTACATGTGGAATTTTAACATTTGTGGTAGGCATGGCATGTGAGCATTGGTTTCTGTCTATTTTCACGCGATTTTTTTTTGTCTGTACATTCTCTTCTCTACCTTATTTCTTCTATGCTATTTCTTTTCTTCTTTCAAAAGTTCTCATTCTATGCTCTCTTTACTCGCAAATAAAGAAGTTATGTCAAATAAATTAAATTTATTTATTTATTCTCCATTTTCTCCATGAAAAGGAAGTAAAAAAAATGAAAGTTTGATTTACTTTTAAAATTATTAATTTTGCATTGAATTTATATTAAATTGTGATAGTTTTTTTAAGAGATTAAGAAACAACTTAAGAGATTAAGAAACAACCTCTTGAGAGCTTTGTGTAAAAAATTATTGAAGAAAATCATCAATTAGAAGATGTACATTAAGTGTTCGACAAAGTGCATAAGAGATCACAAGTATAAATTACCTACTAAGTGTTCATCTCAATTATTTGGAAGTAAAAAAATATAAAATTAAAATTTTAGATATTTTTAAAATGTCTGGATGTTGATTTTCATAAACTAGTATATGAATGTAATTCTTGATATATCTGTTGATATATACCGTATATTTCCTGTTATTTTCAATGTATATTATTTATACATATATATCTTACGTATATTATTTCATATATATTCTAAATACTTATCCTATAAAAGAGTATATTTTCAGAATATTAAACATATAATTCATATTCAAAATGTATAATTCAACTATATATAATATATATTTATGTCATTTCTAATATATAATTTTGATAATGTATAAATTTAGATATAAAATACATCTAATGTGTATTTTAAAAAATATCCAATATATATTAAAATAATTATCTAATAATTTTTTTTAAAAAAAAATTAATATATATTTTTAAACACGTGTGTGTGTAATGCATATTTTTTTTATTCTTAATATACAATTTTGGTATATATATAATGTATAATTTCATTTATAAAATGTATTTAATATATATTCTAAAAAGTGTAATGTATATTTTTAATATATTTTGAATAATTATTTAAAAATCTTAATATATACTTTAAATATATATAATGTATAATTCAGATATATACATAATGTATATTTTTTTAAATTCTTAATATATAATTTCAATATATATAATTTAGTTACTTTATTTTTAATTTAATTTAATTTATATTATTTATAAAATTATAAGAAATTGGAAAACAATTGAAAGAAAACTTACATAAATCAAAAAGAAAACAAAAAATAAATAAATTGATTAAGAAAAAAAGGAGACAATGATGCATTGAAAACAAACAAAAAAAAAATAAATTTGAAAACGTGAAAGTGCATAAGAAGGTGTGGTAGGTCACGTTCGATCCCATGACTTCTCACAAAGCAAGGGTATGTCCAGGCACTAAATCATATTAAACTGACATTCATCTTTTGTACGCATAATTTCTATTAGGCAAAGCGTGTGTTGAAGAGGGGATCAGGGTGCTACCTGATTCATAGACCATGCAAAAAATTATCCTGAACTATTGGTTCATACAGAAATGGAGCTAGTAATTGAAATGAGGTGATCAAACTTAATTTTTAAACAAAAAAAAAATTGTCATTTGGCGACATTAGAGTGCATTCAATAATCAATGTAACTTCGTGTAGTGTATAAATTATTTCCTGATAGTGGCAGTGGTCCCCCATTTTTCATAACTAGTTTCATGCAGACACGTTACACACTTGCCAGCTCATTTTTTTCTGCAATTAGTTAGAAATAGTTACTTATAGAATATAGTATATAAGAGCTGCTATAATGTGATGATAATAGATTGATTGAATGAGAATAGCCTCTCTGTTCAGCTTCTCTGTTCTCTGCAAAGTTTCTATGTTCACAGCAGCTTCATATGGTATCAGAGTAAGGTATTGGCATCTATAGAAGAAATTGAAGAAGAAGAACATGGAAGATGATGAATAAGTAGTTCAACAGAATAAGCAAGCTGAGATTCAAAGAAATACTGTCATGGCAGGCAGGAAAGATGGAGATCCATTGTCTTTATAAGGATATGATAATCCAAGCATGGTGTTAGTGTCAACACCACAGGATGAGATGAATTACTTATCTTGGAGCAGATCTATGAAGATTGCTTTAGCAACTAAAGTGCAGCTTGGATTTGTGAATGGAAAGTGGTCAATGCCTTATAGGATTTAGATGATTATGAACAATGGCCGAGGGTTGATAATATGGTAATTTCTTGGATCTTAAATTCTATATCAAAAGATTTGGTGAATGCATTTGTGTATGTTGCTAGTGAAGGGAGAATACGAAGTCGTGTAGCGGAAGAATAAAAATTTTATCAAGAAAATTCGATGTGACTCGATTTTTTATTTTCAACACTTTTATAAAACATTTACAATGCCAAAACCCTTTTGACATGGTTGGGTTTAGATATTCATCAAACATTTTAACAAATTACTAAATCCTAAGATTGACTCATATTCAATACCAAGGATCTTTACCAATTATTGTGCAAAACACAATAGTAATAAAGAAGGGTTAGAACATATAAAATACCTCAACTCCCTCCTTGGTTTATCTCCCTAAATGTGAAGCCTCCAGTTCGACTCACACTGAAGCTTTCCTTTGGCTTGTGTCTCCTTTCCTCCTTAAAGAAACTTGAACCCTCTCTTGGTTGCCCAATTTGTTGGTTCTTGCTTCTTGCTTGAGACCTTAGGGCTTGTGTTTGGACATTGGTTGAACACACACTCTCATTCCCAAGGATTTAGATGTAGAGTTTATAATTGAAGATTTTTTCTTAAAGAATAAACTCCCTCTCACTAAATGGTGTGTGGAATTTTGAACTTTCTCTCACTAGCTCCTAAGAGCTTATCACTCTAACTTCTTTAGGAAGATGATGAATAGAGAAGAGTTCAAAATTGCTGCAATAAATGAAGATCAAACCCATTTATATACCCAGACTCTTAAACCTAATATTCCTTAAATTAAGGAAAAGTTAGGTAAGGTTATGTAGGTTGCTTGTGCTAGTAATCAAATGACTTATTGACTAATTAATTAGTCAATATCCAATGTTATTAGCACAAGTGATTAGCAAGGATCACATTAGCCTATAATTAATCACATCACATGTAATTAATTGTTATCAATCTTAGTCCATATTAATTTAGTCATGCCCATTTGTATCTAATACAAACATGACATAATTGAATAAATCCCATAATAAATTAGACTTCAAGATATGCTAGGATCTTTGTAAATTTAATTATTAGTCTAACCCAAAGTAATTTGATAATTAATTAAACTCTTTAATCAATTATCAACATGGTTAAATACAAAGCTAAAGGATACACTTTATGGTGCTTGACTTGCTAGGTTTATGTTCTAATTAGCAATGGGATAAAAAAACTCTTTTCTTCACACTAAGTATGTAATCCACAGTTCATACTTAGTCCAATAAAATGTGAGTGACGTCTAGCATAACATATCACAACTACATAATTAGAAATGAATTTTGATGATTATATCCTTGACATTTCATGGACCTCTTGATTATAATTACCATGCACTCAAATCCTTTCATTATGGATTTCCAATCTCAGCTAGAGTCATGGAAAAGCCAAACCATATATGCTAGATCATATGACTTCTATCCAGTTCTAATTCTTGATAAAGCGATTCAAACTAGAAACTCTTTCTAGTGAATCTTTACTACCTTGGCCAAGGATTTGTGAATCGAGAACAACCAGAAGTTATAGGATTCCTTCCTTGTTAACCCAAGTTAATGAATTCTATCTTGAAGATCACTTATCTCAACATACCACTAATTATGGCCACCACATGCCATATACCAATACTTGATTAACATCGACATGTAAGTAGTAGCAAACCATAACCACCAATATGTTAGATAACATGTAACCTCAAGTCTAAGGATAATATGCACAATTACAATCTAGATAATCAGATATTGACTGGTGGATTAAATCCATGTGTCTATCATCTAATATCACTATTCGACATACTCATCACATGAGTGTTCACATGTTGTCACGACATCACATGTCTGTAATGTGAGACTTACTACCTCCATACCAACAAGTATCCAATACTTGTCATGGATGACTACATAGGTGACAGTCTATCCAGATTAATGACATTCCTACCAATAATCCTATGATCGTAAACTTTCTTTAAAGTTGATGACAAAAAGAATCCATCTCCACATTTCCAAACACTTTGAGAATAAATTCTCTTACATAGAACTTAAGGAACATATATACGTAATGCACTAAAATGAAACTAATCATTAAACAAAAACATATATATTAAGCCAAAATTGGGATACATATTACAAATATATACATAAAATACATGCTCTATGGCATACAACCCTAAAAGCTAGTACTAGAGAACTGTGGGTGGATCTGGAACAGAGATATGGTCAGAATAATAGACCATTGGTTTTTTAAGTCCAAAGGGATATTTGCTCAATATGTCAAGTAAAAATGAGTGTAACAGCTTATTTTACCTAGATGAAATTGATGTGGGATCAGTTGAACTATTTACTTCCTCATATGGTTTGTGGTTGTGGATCTACTAAATTAAAGGCAGATCTGAATGAATTTTGTCACTTGTTATAGTTTTTGATGGGTTTATATGAACAATATGAGTATACTTGAAATCAGATCTTGATTATGGAGCCTTTACCTTCTGTACAAAAGGCTTATTCCATGGTTTTAATTGTTGAGAAACAAAAACAGGTAAGGAATACTGAAGGAGTCAATGCTGTTGTAATGGTTGTGAGGGACAATATGCCAAAAGGAGGATTTAAGTAAGGAGGAGGTCATAATTTTGGATAGAGAAACAAGGATAAGAGCCAGAAATGTTCACACTATGGTGTTCCTGGTCATGATAAAGAAAATTGCTTCAAGTTAGTTGGTTACCCTAATTGGTATGATGAAATGATGAAAAAGAAAGGTGTGACATTGAGGCATCAGGCAACTAATCCTACCACTAAGGCCTTGGTGAATGTGGCCAATGTCACCGTAGAGGATTCAAACTCTGTATATAAGAAAACACATGAGGACTTTGACAATGCAATTGCTGCAGCTGTTACTATAGAGTTTCAGAAGCTAATCAAATGTAAAGGAGTTATTAAACCATGAATAACAAATTACTTGAGTTACACAAGTAGTACACATTCTATTATTCTAAGTGTTTTGATAGTAAAATAGAAGATTTATGGATAATAGACTCAGAAGCAACAAATAATATTTGTTCAGAAAAATCTTTTTTTCACACACTTACCAAAACTGTTAACCACACTTTTGTTCAATTACCAAAAAAATTCATTCAAATTGTTAAACAAACTGGAACCATATCTCTTTGTATGATTACACTTAATCAAGTTTATTATATACCAGATTTTGCCTTCAATCTGCTTTTTGTAAGTAAGATTATACATGACTTACTGATCAAAATTGTATATTTATGGCACACATTGTGAATTTCAGGACCTAGTCACTAATGAAGTGACTGCTGTTGGAAAAGAGCATTAAGGATTGTACATTCTTAACAAATCTTATTTCACTGTGGATACCATTCTTGAATTTTGTAATAAAAGGTCTTCTATACTAACAGTATATTAGAATGATCTTTTTGTTAAGAATACAAATACTTGTCTTGCTACTGTTCCAACTGTATATAGTCAAAATAATGTTGTACCTATTACTTTGTTGCATAACAGATTGGGTCACACCTCATTTTCCAAAATTTCACATTTACCTATTTCATTTGATGATGATAGAGATGCTGAGCATGTTTATGATACTTGTCATTTGTCTAAACAAAATAGATTACCTTTTCCTATTAGTCAATCTACCACCTTAGAAACATTTGAGATCATACATATAGATTTATGGGGGCCATATAGGATTCCTTCAATCACTAGAGCACATTTCATATCAACCATTGTAGATGATTTTTCTAGGACTACTTGGACCTTTTTATTGTAGAACAAGGGTCAAACTTTGGTTAACCTTAAGATTTTTTTTGCTATGGCTCAAAATCAGTTTGGCAAACAAGTTAAAGCATTAAGAAGTGATAATGGTACATAATTTTGCAATAAAGAAATTGAGCAGTTTCTTGCTATTCAGGGAACTATAAATCAAAGATCTTATGTCTATTCTCCACAATAAAATGGTATAGTAGAGAGGAAACATAGACATTTATTAGAAGTTGCTAGAGGTTTACTATTTCATTCTAGTTTGCCTAAAAAGTTTTGGGGAGATGCTAAGTTAACTTCTACAACAAATATTAATAAGCTTCCTACTAAGGTTTTAAGTTGGAAAACTCCTTTTGAGTTTTTAATGAATGAAGTACCAGATTATAGTAATATGAGAGTGTTTGGATGTCTGTGTTATTGCTACTAACATAGTACCCCATAGGGACAAATTGGCTAAGAGAGCAAACATATGTGTTTTTGTGGGATATACCATGGTACATAAAGGTTTTAAATTGTATAATCTTACTGCTAAAAAATTTCTTATGTCTAGAGATGCTGTTTTTTTATGAACATTTCTTACTTTATAAGAATCCTGCTATTTCTCCTCCATATCCTTTTACAAATGATTTAGATGTACTTGTTTTACCTTTACCTGTGCCTGATGATCTAATTACCTTTTCTTCTTCTGTGACATAACTCTTTCTTCTGATCCAGAACCCCCATTAACTTGTATTCCTCCACCTGTTAAAGTTGATGTTACTAATTCTAGTGAGACCATAACATCTTCACCTCTACATATTAGACATAGTCATAGACCAAAAAACCCTTCAGTTTGGCTTCAAGATTATGTCACTGTTGTGATTACAGGATCTTGTACTTCTCACCCTTTACAACCTACACCTTTTCCTATAGAAGATTCTGAACCTACTTTTTACCATTAAGCACAGGGTGATCCAAATTGGGAGGAGGCAATGTAGAAAGAAATACAAGCTTTGGATATTAATGGTACTTGGATTCTAACTTTCTTACCTAAAGGTAAGAAAGCTATTAGGTTTAAGTGGGTGTATAAGGTGAAATATAAACCAGATGGATCTGTGGATAGATACAAAGAAAGGCTTGTAGCTAAGGGATTTAATCAAATAGAAGGTCAAGATTATGGAGACAGTTTTTCTATTATAGGAAAAATGGTTAATCTCAAGTTGTTTTTAGCAGTGGCAGTAGCATATAAGTGGCATATTCATCAAGTTGACATTAATAATACTTTTTTGTATGGTTATTTAGATGAGGAGGTTTTCATGAAGCCCCTTCCTGGATATACTTGTGCTTTTAATCAGGTCTGTTTGCTTAAAGGGTCATTATATGACCTTAAGCAAGCATCTAGGCAGAGGAATAAAGAATTTACTATAGGATTTGGATTGATTCAATCAACATATGATCATTGTTTATTTGTGAAAAATACTACAATAGGGTTTTTAGCAGTATTAGTTTATGTGGATGATGTATTGATTGCCAGTAACAACATTACTGAAGTTTAGAATGTTAAAGATTTTTTACATGCTACGTTTACTATCAAGGACCTAGGTGTGGCTAAATATTTCATTGGTATTGAACTAATGCACTCTTCAAAAGGATTTCATCTTATTCAATGAAATATATTTTAGATCTGTTACAAGATATTGGTTTTATAGCTTGTAAACCTGCTGCAGTGCCTATTTCCACTACTATCAAGTTACAAGCAGAAGGTTATTCCTTGTTGGATGATGCTGAGTCTCATAAAAGGCTTATTGGTAGATTAATTTATTTTAATCTAACCAGACCTAACATTTCTTATGTCATACAGCAGCTGAGTCAGTTTATGTCTTCACCCAGAGAGCATCATTTAAATGTTGCTCTTAATGTTGTCAAGTATCTCAAGGGTACTATAGATACAAGCTTATTTTTTCTAGTATATTTCTCATTCTCTTTGCTTTCCTATTGTGATGCAGATTGGGCTGCTTGCAAAGATAGTGGAAAATTCTTGACTGGTTATTGTGTATTCTTAGGTTATTCTCTCATTTCTTAGAAAACAAAGAAACATGTAACTATTTCCAGGTCCTCAACAGAGGTTGAGTATAGGAGCATGGCTAAAACAGTTTGTGAATTACAGTACATTACTTATCTGTTATAGGATCTTCAAGTTTTAGTTTCTTTGCTTGTACCTCTTTATTGTGATAACCAGGTTGCATTGTACATCACACAAAACTCAGTGTTTCACGGAAGAACCAAGCACTTAGAGATTGATTGCGATGTTGTCAAAAATAAATACAAGGAATGGTTTGTTAAGCCTCAACATGTTTCCTCTGCTCATCAACTGGCTGATTTTTTCACCAAGTCCTATTCATTCAAGGAACACTTTTGGCTACTATCCAAGATGGGACTTTTCTTACAGCCTACATCTTGAAAGGGAGGGAGGGGGGGGGGGGGGGTTGGTGGTATTAGAGTGCATTCAAGAATTAATGTAGCTTAGTGTAGTGTATAAATTATTTCATGGCAGTGGCAGTGGTCCCCCATTCTTCATAACTGATTTCATGCACACACATGTAATTGTTGCTACTCCTACTATCCCACCAAAGCCTAATTAAAAAAAGAAGGAAAATTATGGATTTGAGGTTAGTTTTCTAAGGACACTTTACTAAATTTACTAATGATGATGGTAAATGTATGGCCAAATGCAATTACTATCCTAAGGTCTATAGTTGTAATTCAAAAGTTAATGGTACTTCCACCTTAAGAAACCATATGATTGCATGTAACAAGAAACTTACTTCAAAATAACATAGACAAAAACTCCTTTAATTTTAAACTAGCTAAGTCTAGTGGTAGTGATAATGTGTGTTTAGATGAGAAGGGGGAGGGGTAAAGGGAGTAGTTAGTATGTCTTGTTGAAAGTTTGACCAAGATTCCATTAGGAGGTTAATGGATTACATGATCATTGTTGATGAATTACCTTTCAGTCATGTAGAAGGGGTTGGGTTTATGCACATGATGAACATTGTCTATTTTAGATTAAAGGTATTATGTAGGAAAGCAGTCATAAAGGACTACAATGATTTGTATGAACATACGAGGTTCAAGTTTAAGTCATTCATTAAAAACCATTTTCAAAGGATTAGCTTGACCATAAATTGTTGGAGTAGTGTCCAGAGTATCAATTACATGTGCATAACTGCTCACTTTATAGATGATGATTGGAAATTGCATAAAAAGATATTGTCTTTTATGCTAATCACTAGTCACAAGGGTGAGTATGTGGACAAGACTTTAGAGACTTGTATTTTAGATTAGGGACATAAGAATGTTTTTAATGTCATAGTAGACAATGCACTTGCTTATCTTAAAATGAGGATGATGAATTGGGGTGGAAGCATTAGTTATTGTAAGTATATCCATACGAGATGCATTGCACACATATTGAACCTCATAGTCCAAGATGGTTTCAAAGATGTCAATCCTTCTATCACCAAAATTAAAGATGCAGTTAGACATATTAGGAACTCATCTCAAAGAATTAGGAATTTTAAGGAATTAGCTGAGTTCTTAGGTGTTGAGTGTAAGAAGTCATTAGTCTTAGATATTCCAATAAGGTGGAATTCCACCTATGTGATGTTGGAAGTTGCTAATGAGTATGATAGGGTTTTTGATAGAATTCAAGAATAAGAGTCTAGTTTCATTAATGATTTGGGATTAGAAAATCCTAATTTTCTTGACTTTGGTTCTTGTAAAAAATGGTGGAATGTCAATTTTTTTAATGACTTGACCACTAAGATCTATAGTTGCTTATATATCACTTCAAACTCCTTTTTCTCTAAAATCTCAACTCTGTATGTTCTTTTAAAGAACATGTTTGACTCAACTAAACCTGATCTTTATCTAATGGGTAGGAAAATGAAAACTAAATATGATAAGTATTGGGGAGGGGGGATCCAAATAAAATGAACAAACTAATTTCCTTTGACAGTGCTCTTGATCCTGAGGAAAAGTTAGAATTTTATCAATACACTTTCAATCTTATTTATGGGATTGAGCTTGATGGAAGCCTTTTCTCAAAATATAGGTCTGAAATGCATAAGTTATATGCTGAATATGAGTCTATCTATTCTGTCCTTTCATCATCTTTACAATCTAAATCACAGTACACTCTTTAGACATGTCCATTAGAGATAAGTTTAAGTAATATAAACTTGACAGGGGTTTTGGTGGGGGCAAGGAATCAGAACTTAATACATTCATGAGTGAGGATACTATTGAGGGAAATACAGATATTCTGAAATAGGGGAAGTCCAATTCATAGAGGTTTCCTATTCTCTCTAAACTTGCAAGGGATATCCTTTCTGTCTTTATTTCTACTATGGCTTTTGAGTGTGCTTTTAGCACTGGGGGTAGGGTACTTGATTCTTTTAGGAGTTTATTAACCCTTAGAATTGTGGAAGCCTTAATTTGTAAACAGAATTAGATTAGACCCTTAGCCAAACCATTGATAATAGAGGAATCCATTGATGATCTAGAGCAATTTGAACAAGGTGGCAGCCTTTCTTATCCAATTCCTAAGCTTTTTTTTATATAATTTTCATATTATTAAATCTTATTCCATGTTTAATGTATTATTTGCAGAATTGCCTAATGTTGGTTTGGGCCATTCTGTGGTTAGTAGCTGTTAGGGTCTGACATTTGCATATGGTTAAGGTTTCTTAGTTCATACTTAATTTTTATATACGTTATAGTTAGATGCTTCTATTACAATGGTTCTAAGTTGGTGTGTATTGACCCTTTCATGCTGATTT
>CAOJBK010867088.1:0-13775 GCA_948294925.1 Codiaeum variegatum | reverse complement strand
TTTTGGTTCCTCCCAAATCTACCCATATTTTGATTAATTGGATTGGCACTAAAATTTGGTTCATCATCACTATCATCATCCACAATAGGTCTTTTACCTACTGGAGGAATTGGGTTGATGTTCAGTTGCCTTAGGTTACCTTTTATGGCTTGGTTCATCACATCATTCATATTCCGTTGAACACTGAAAAGCAATAATTCACAGAGTTGGCTAGTAATTTTTGTCAACTGTTGCTGGATGTTACGGGTCTTAGTTCTCTATTCGTCGATTGCTCACCAAACAACGTTTAACCCCTGATCTCCATCACGGTGAAGGTTATTATGTTCATCATTCACCATTAGATTGGATGAATTCTCACTTTGATACCATCTGACATAGCGTGTAAAGCGAAGGATCATCACAAGAACAAACACTTAGAAAATAATTTTCAAAACTAGAAACTCAAAGAATCTCAAAGAGAGAATTTAGCATTGTTAGGATTTAAATTATTGAATAATTGTTGAATCTGTTTCACAATGACCTAAAGTAGCTTATTTATAGGAGTTAAATAATCCTAATTCTAATATAATGAAGAATTACAATTATTAAAGTAATATGATAAATAATCCTAATCCTACTAGTTAAAGGAAAATAATTATAAAAGAAATCCTAATCCAATTAGCTTAAGGAAAAAACCTAATCCAATAAATTTAAGAATAAGTATCCTAATCCAATATGGGTAATAAAAACTTGTCCTCATCAGCTTGATTCATTTTTTGAATGTGAAATTCCAGTAAATTACAATTAAGTTATTTGTAAAATAATTAAATTTGTGAAACCTATGATTATGTAACATTTTTTTAATGTTTTATGCAAATGATTATTCAAGCATTCTTATTTTTTTTCATGTTTATAAGTACAATGGAATTAGCTTCATTAAAAATTTTTGTAAAGTGGTGAAATACTCGGGTAATCGACTTGTTTCATTATAATTCACTTCTTTTGTTAGGGCACTTAACAAGCAATGGGAAAATCTAAAAAATAAGAAAGTTGCAAGCGACCCAATTCAATCTCTGTCAATAGAACAGGAGGTCATTTTTCAATCTTATTATTATTGTCAATTTCATGACCTTTGTTTGAATGTTACACAATGCTTAGCAAATTTTCATAATTTATACAAATAGTTTTATTTATCATGACATTCTGTATGATATTCAATATTACAACATTAAAATAAATTTGTTTCAACCGATATGTTTAAGACACATTACGTTGGCTGATTTGTTATTGCGAGATTTCAATGCATTATTTTATTTAATTGACTTAAGGACAACAATCGTCTTTTGCATTGAAGTACCACTATATACATGAATATTTTACTTTTCCTTCTTTAATTAATTAATTAATCAATTATTTATATTTATTATGCTATTACTCCTCCCGTCTTTGCATATTGGATTTGGATATGCAACTTGTTTAAATTTGTAATGTAGAAAGAAAAAAAAAGTATACAAAAAGAAGAGTATGGGAATTGAGACAAAGCTTGCTACTAAATAGAGACTCGAGATCAAGGTTACAGAAGTGCGATAACGCTTTTTGGATACCGATAAAGAATGAAAAGCTATGTTGGTTGAATTGGATGTAATTAAAAAAGAACTTACTGCAAACTTATCCGACATTTCGGATGTCATTTTCCCTTTTGATGGATGGATTGTATGCCTGTGACATATGCAGTTGTTAAGCAGAACGATTATACTACTGCTTTTTATGGATATTTTAAAAGCTAATATTTTGTAATTTGAATAGAATACATGTGGTAACTGTTTGACCTAATTTAGGCTATGCTTATGGCATGACCCGTGCTAAAAACTGGGTTAATTTTTACAAGTAGTTAATCAGTTCATGAATTTGACACTGCATCTAAACAACAATGAATTTTTTGTATCATAAATACAATATTGGATAAAAGATGCAAATTGGTTGCTCTAGGAGTTGTATTTTTTTTATAATAAATACAATATTGGATAAAAGACGTAAAGTTGTATTTAGGAAGGAAAATGGGGTAAGTCATAGGAGGATGACAATTCCAGAATTTCACTAATCCTACTATGTTGGAAGGTTTGGCAATTAGGGAGGCTATCCAATAAGGTTTCCACAAAGGATACTTAATGTTAGAAGTAGACATAGATACAACAACTAGTATTTAGGTTGTCGATGGCAAAATTACAGTGGATAAAGGAGATTCTAACTATAGTGGCATACATTCTTAACTTTTATCCTAAATTCAGTAAGACTCAAAATTAGGCTGCCCATTTAGTGGCAAAATATGCCTCAGGTGGTAAAGTCACAAAAGAGTTTAAGTAGAACAAATGGAGAATGACATTAAATTTGGCTTTTAGTACTATTACTGCAATATAATATGGCAAACATAATAACATCTTGCAGTCGCGATATTATAGACAAAGCAATAACATTATGGCTGTAGCAATAAAATAGATTTTCATTTTCTTGTGACTTTAATTTCACATTTATATCGTTATGTCAATAAAATTTATAAAAAAGATTATATAAGTATTTTTTAATTTTAGCCCACCTCTTAATTCAATTCCGCGTCCACCCATTTGAAGTTTTGCTATAAATGATAATCTGAGAAAACGATAGCTCAACCATGAGCTCATTCAATTCATTTATATATAAGGATATAATATTGCCCTGAGAGGCAACCAATACACATCTTACACTTGTCACTATTACATCAAGAAATTCTTTTAGTATCATAAGCCAAGAAATGATTATACACAGGGAAAAGGACAAAGAATATGTTACATACAAAGCAAATAAACAACCTCTACCTATTATGTGTGATTGATAGTAGTAGTAGCAACAATACTGTGTCATTTTAAAGCTTGTAACACTCCCTTGCAAACTTGTGATAAGTGGAGGTCTGTCATTCACTCCAAGTTTGTCTCTCAAATACTGAAATCTAGAATGTGATAATGCTTTAGTAAGACATGTAGCAATTTAATCAAAAGATGGAACAAATCTCACATCCAATTCCTTTGATAGAATTTTGTCTATTACAAAAAGAAGGTCTATTTCAATATGTTTTATTTTGGCATAAGAGACTAGGTTTGTTGCCAGGACACTTGCATTGAGATTATCACACTAGATGATAGGAGCATAAAGTAGAGGGAAAGATAGTTCTTTGAGTATAGATTTTAGCCATACCAGTTTGCTTCTGCTAGTCCTCTATATTTAAATTAAACACTAGACCTTGAAAATACATTTTGCTTCTTTGATGACTAAGATACTAGACTCTCTCCTAAGTAAACACAATATCCAACTGTTGATTTTTTATCATCAGTATAACTTGTGTAATCTGCATCTGTATATTGAAGTGTCAAATGTTCACAAGGCTTGATGTGAATTCTCATATTTCTTGTTCCCTTCATATGAACTGTTGTTGGATTCTGTATGAAATAACTCAATTTATTTACAATATAGGAAATGTCAGGTCTGGTATTGGTTAAATATAGTAAGGCACCAACAATTCTTCTATATTCTATTGGATTCTTCAAAGGTTCTTCTTCTGTAGCAGAGAATTTTTTCCAACTATTATTGGAGTAGGAAAAGGTTTTGCATTAGATAGATTAGTCTTCTTAAGAAGTTCTTCGATGTACCTTGTTTGAGTAAGAAACATCCCATCTAATTGCCTTTTCACTTCTATTCCTAGAAAGTGACGTAAATCCCTCATGTGCTTCAAAGCAAATAACCCATTCAGTCTCTTAATGAACTTTTCCAATAAACCTTTATTGTTTCCTGTTATTATGATATCATCAACATATATCAGCACCATAATCACTTGAGTTTTGTTTCTGAAAAAGAATAATGATGTATCACACTTTGAGTTCTTCATACCAAGCCCTAGATGTTTGCTTCAATCAATAGAGAGCCTTTTTTAGATTGCAAATATGATATGGCTTATGTTTGTTAATGAACCCTTCTAGTTGGACCTTGAATACATCTTCTTGTAGTGTCCCATTAAGAAATGGATTGTTGATATCCAATTGCCTGACTACCCAACCTTTTGATATTGCTAATGTTAAATCACCCTTATAGTTGAAGCTTTAACCATAGGACTAAATGTTTCAGAGAAATCTACCCCTGGTGTTTGAGTGAACCCCTTTGCTACTAACCTGTCTTTGCATCTTTAAAAACTTCCATCTCTATTGTGTTTTACTTAAACACCCATTTATTTCTAGCTAGGTTGTAAGTTGGTGAATTTTACACTAGAATCCATGTTTGATTTTCCTCAAAGCTTCAACTTCTTCTTTCATAGTTGTGTTCCATTGTTTTGAATTCATATCCCCCTGAACTTTTGTTGGTTTAGTTATCACAGAGTTTTTAACATTGTACATTTGATACTCTGATGGATATCTTAAGGGTTTATGAACTCCTGCCTTAGCTCTAGTGATCTTTTGATGTCTTTGATGTTCAGGTTTAGTCTGTTCTTGTTAAGAAGTCTACTCATGTTGAGAGATTTCTCTTTGTTGCATTCTTTTCTGATGTTGCTTCTGTATCTCTAACATTACTTCTTCCTGTACTATTTTGATCAAGAGAAGATATTAATGATAATAATGTATGAGTGTTTTCCTTTGGTGACTAGCTTGGTGAAGTTTGAGCTTAAAGAATTGATCCTCTTAGAGAATGTTGAAGAGAGACTATACTAGTTGATTGAGAGGTTTGAGTATTTGGTTATGGGTTCAAATGTTGATTCTTAGAGGAGACAAAAATGGGTAGCCAGTGATGATATGAGATTACAATGTTATTTTCTGGTTGTTTTGTGTTGAAAAAACCATTTTGAAAAGGGAACTCTTTTTCATTAAACACAACATGTCTAAAGATATATATTCTTCTGATTAAGCTTAGACATTTACATCCTTTATGTGATTCTGAATATCCTAAAATGGTACAATTGGATGCATGAAATTGAAATTTTTGATCTTAGTAAGGTCTTATGCAAGGAAAACAGGCACATCCAAAGGTTTTCAGTTACAGGTAGTATGGTTGTTTGTGGAAAAGTTTAAAAAGAGGAGTCTGGCTTTTTAAAACATGAGTTGGCAATCTATTGATGAGAAACACTAAAGTTTGTAATGCTTTATACCAAAACTTAAGTGGCATGTTGGCTTGGGCTAAAAGGGTGAGACCTGTCTCAATTATATCCTTGTGTTTTCTCTCATCTCTACCATTTTGAGCTGAGGTGTAAGGATATGAATGTCTAAGCTCAATCTGTTGTTCTTTTACAAAGGTGATAAAACTTTGGTACTCTCCTCCCATATTTGACTGAAGGCGCTTTATTTTTCTATTTGTTTGTTTTTCAACTAAGGTTTTAAATTGAATAAAAGCATTCAAAGCATCAGATTTTGACTTTAATGAGTAGAGCCAAGTGTACTTGCTATGATCATCAACAAAGTGAACATAATATCTATAACCTGAGGTGGACATTACTGGAGAGGGACCCCAGACATATGTGTGGATGAGATTAAGAGGATTACTGGAATGAGACATTGAATTTCTAAAAGGAAGAAGATGTGATTTACCAGGCTCACAAGCATCACAGAAAATTACTTTCTCATTGATTGGTAATTTTTTCTTACATGACTCTAGAATTTGATTTAAGACTCTCTCTGAAGGATGACCTAATCTCATGTGCCATTCTTTCTTCTTTGACACAATCGACTTTAGACTACTACTATTAAGACTAGGAGAACGAGTAGAAAGATAAACAGAAGATACTGGCTCAGAACTTGATACTTTTCTTGAGTTTCTGGTATTTAGAAATATTTGGTAGGTGAAAGGTTTAATATTCAATTGATACGGTCCGTCTTTAAGTAGCCCTCGAAGAAGCAAAACTCTTGTTGCCTTGTCCTTAACAAAACAATCATCACAATCAAACACAATAATAACATTATTAGTAACAATTAACTGTGAAACACTGAGAAGGTTCTTTTTAATCTTAGGAACATGTAAGATATTTTTCAATACAAGCATGATTTTGCTCTAATTTGTTTGTAAAATGGAATCACCAATATGGGCAATTTGAAGTTTATTACCATTCCCTATTGTTAAGGTTTCATTACCATTGTACTCAGAACCTTTTTTAATCAAGGAGGAATCATTAGTTACATGGAAATTTGCTCCATTGTCAGCTCGCCATCCTAGTTCAGTGGCTATTTCAGATGCACTACTTTCATAAGACTCACTTAAGTTATTATTTCTCCCTATTCTCCATTCTAGGATTCATCTAGCCTATATTAGCATTTCAAGGCAGAGTGGTCAAACCTTTGACATATTAGCCTGGAGTTTCCATCATTCCTTCCTCTTCCTCTATATCTCGTGCCTCTATTTTCTAAGTACATCTGACCTTTAGAGTAACCCTAACCTCTATCTTGGCCTCAATAGTAATTGTTGTTATATCCTCTTCCATAATTGCTTTGGCCTCTATTTTTGTTTCCTTGATGACTCAGATTTTTGTTACTAGGATAGTTATCAGAAACTTGACCTAGATTGATTGAAGAAATTCCTACATTCTTCTGTTCAAGACATTTTTCATAACTCAGAAGAATAGCTTGCAGTTCAAGCCAACTTACTCTTTCATTTTCATTAATTTGACAAACAACTGGACTGTATTCATGAGAATCCAGACCAGTTAAGACTTGTGCAATCAAATCTTCTAAATCTACTTGTTTTCCAATTAAAGCCATGTTATCTGCTAGTTTCTTAGCTGTTTTGGGGTATTCATCCATCTTCATTCCCCTTTTCTGCAATTTCTGGAACTCTCTTTTATAGTAAACAATATTGGGCTTCGTTTCTACTCCAAACAAAGATGTTTAGGCATCCCACAAGTCCTTTGAGGTCTCATTACCCATAATTTCTATAGTAAGTTTTGGCTCCATAGTGTGTATAACCATCCAAGTACAATATGATCCTGAACCATCCATTCTTCATATAATGGATTTTCTTCAATTTCTGCATCACTTTCTTCTTCTCCTGCAACATATTCAGGGGGAAATCTTTTGAGCCAATAATGAATCCTTCTAATCTATTTCCGCTTATTACAAGTAGAACTAATTTTTTCTAGATAAGATATTTCTCATGATTGAGTTTCACAAAACAGTAAGAGCCCAGTGAATTACTAGACTGATTGTCGGCCTTCATTCCTCAAAGTAGAGAAGCAGTAGTTCCTTTCTGATTTGAGCCTTTAACAGACTCTGATTTATGGGTTTCTTTCCTTTTGTTCTTTGAGGCATTCTTTGATCCTTCAGCAAGAGATGGAGTTCCTTCACCGACATTAGTCATATTAACTCTAATACCAAGTTAAAGTTTGACTATAAATGAAATTATGGGAAAACTACAGCTCAACCATGAGCTCATTCAATTCATTTATATAAAAGGATACAATGTTGCTCTAAGAGGAAACCAATACACATCTTACACTTTTCACTATTATATCAAGAAATCCTTTTAATATCATAAGCCAAGTAATGATTATACAGAAGGAAAAGGACAAAGTATCTGTTATGTATAGAGCAAATAAACAACCTCCACCTGTTATGTGTGATTGATAGTAGCAGTAGCAATAATACCATGTCATTTTGAAGCTTGTTCTTTAACATGCCCTTGATCATCAGGAATGACAAAATTAAAGCCCCACCAATTCGCAAAAAAAGATTATAAAGAGCGATGAAAAATAAGATGAATAATAGTTTCTTCAAAAATACCACAAAGGACACAACAATTATGGTTTAAGGAACAAAGCCCACAATCAAAGAGAAAGTCTTTTGTGCACAAACCATTATTAAGAGCAAACCATCCAAATAAAGATATTTTAGACGGGACTGAATTGCACCAAAAACGATTATGACTTACTGGTGAGTGGTGAGTGCATGTATAATATTATTATGAATCTCTTAAATTTAAAGATCCTCTAAAATTAGTGGGCTCTAAGCTAAAGCTTGAGTGACCTTGTCTTAAAGCCGGCTTCGTTTCGAGAATATATGGATAGAATATTTTCTAATGACTTGACTATGCATCATTTTCTTTATTTTTTTAGAGAAAAGAAAAAGAAGAAAAACTTGACTATGCATTATTGAATTGGATTACAACTTAATATAATAATTTTAATGATAATTTCAAATTTATTATATAAGTTAATTAGTGATTCAAAATTTCAAATTCAGAGAAGTGTGGAAAGGAAAAAACAGTCCCATCTCTGGTCCCCCATTAATTCTTCTATGCAAGCGTATTAGTTTTACATTGACTGCTTCTTTGACACAAGCTTCTGTCTGCTTGTAAATCCAGTTGCATTTGATATTAAATTCTGCATTTGACTTCTTCTCCAATTATCATTGATGATTTTTTTTAATAAATTGTTGAATTATTTTTATAAATATGCAACTCAATAATATACAACGGCATGCAATGATGTATATAATTTTTTCAACTACATTTCCGAATTAAGTATGCTCCTTACAGTTGAAAAATTTAATTTCAACAGTTATATTAACTATACACATATCTTTAAAGATAATTTTTATTTTTTGAACGAATCTTTCAAGATAATATATAAATATATATATTTTGAAGATCTTTAAATATAATATTAGCTGTACTGGCAAAAAAAAAATGGTGGGATTTGTCTAAAACTATTGATGCAAAGGGTGACAAAAGTGTTAAATTGGTAATTTTTTTATTATTTAATATAAATAAAAATAAATTAATTTATTAAAAAAAATTAGTTCTTTTTCAATAAATATGAAGAACAGATATCAAATAGTGCATTAGAATATTTTAAATAAGTTGACATCTTTGAAACACCTATTTCATATATCTAAACTCATTAAATAAAATAAAATATAATGAAAAGAAGTACAAAATCCAATCTAGGGAAGAGAACATTACATAACCTTGTAGTTCTCCTTATGGGTAAAATCATTATAAGTTAAAGAACAATAGAAATCAGGGCAAGAGATCCACCAATACGACCAATGATATGAGACCCAAAACTAGCTAATGCATATGCTACTCTATTGCCTTCCCTAAATACATGAGAGACTTCAAAATCAATAAAGCTAATATACGACAAGCAAAAATCCCATTCAAGTCTAGAGTGTTAAGACATATCAAGTTTCCTTGATTTAAACAAAGAGACAACATAAGTGGAGTCGCATTCAAGTCAATTTTTTTTCAGCCAAACTTTGTAACTTTGAGGATCACATGAATGGTTGCCTTGAATTCTGAAATAAAAGCAAAGGAGTACTCATAGTGAATAACAAAAGCCCCATGACAATAATCTCTATGATTTCAAAAAATTCCACCCACTCTCGATTGTCCCAGTGCCCCTTAAGAAGACTCGTTTGTATTAATCTTCTTCCAACTAGAGGGTGAAGGTTGCCATACTACAAGAATAATGTGAGAGGCTTTTTCTAGGACTGCTTTCAAACATAGGCCCCATAACAAGATTAGTTCATCACCACTCCCACCCCAATTTGAAATGATCACATTCTCTCACTGAATTCCATTTATTTCTCTGTAAAAACTCAAATTGATCGGAGTATCATTGAAAATTACATCATTTCTACCTTGCTATAATAACCAAACTGCATAAACAATGGCAGAATGCCACAAGGCACAGACTTGAGATCCAACTTGAACATGCATAGCCTTAATAACAAGAGCTTTCAAATTAGAAATAAAATTAATATGGCAACCAAACAGAGAAGAGACATCCCTCCAAATCTCTTTAACAACCCTGCAATATAAAAAGAGGTTATTAGTGGTCTCAATTGACTTGGATTTGTCAGCAGAAAAGAGGTTGGCAACTCAGTTAAGGATGGTGGCATACAAACAAAGAATGCTGAAGTATCATAGCAAAAGAGTATGAGGTCGGGTCTTTCAAGAGGGAAACCTGGTCCTAAGGAAAGCTAAGATAACTAGAGGAAATGCAAAAGTAGGGAAACATCAACCTAACTGGTAAGGACCTTATAAGATTAAGGAAGCCATCAGGCTCGAAGCATACAAGCTGAAAGACAATAAAGGGAAGACACTCCCTCATGCTTGGAATGTAGATAATTTGAAAAAAGTTTTATCCTTAAATAAATTATACTTTATTAATTTTTATATTTTTTTAACCTAGTATCAATTGCCTAATCCTAGGAAGGATTTTTTTTTCATCATTATAACCTTTTCTAGATATGGTGCTTTTTCCTCTCATATATAAATATAAAATTAAGTTTATTAAATGATTTCCAAATATTTATGACATAAGCCATAAGTCTCACTTTAAGGAGAAGATAATTAGTTAAAGCCAGAGAATTCACAGCATAGCTCAGCAATAAGTCTCACCCTTAGGTAAGGACAAGATTAATTAAAGACAAAGAACTCACTCAAAAAGTGAGCTTGGATCAATAATAAGTCTTACCCTTAAGCAAAGACAAGATCAATAAAAAAACATAGCAAGTGAGTCTGCTTCAGCTATAAGCCTTGTCCTTCTACAAAGATAAAGTATCGTAAAGCTAAAAGGTTCTATAAATAAGCTTAACTCATCCATAGGAATCAAACAAATGCAAACATGTTAGAAATAATATCAGAGAAATAAAATCAACTCAGTCTACTTATTAACTTCACATAAAAGCATAATGGGGTGTGTATTAGAGAGAACTATGAAAAATAGAGAATCAACAAAGAAAAGTGAAATTTCATTGCTATAGTAAAAGGTTACAAGTACATGCATAAGGGAATATTCACATCATCCTGACCTTCAGAAGTCTGTTCAGTAGTTACAATAATAGGGCATCTGTCAGTAGGTTTAGAAAGGGGAGCATCAAGTGGAACCTCAACAACATTAGCAACTAAGGCATCAACTTTAGTGTTGTTACCCAAAAAAATATCGTCCACTTTGCAAACCAATATAGCAATAGAAGACTGATTGTTGAGCACTAATAACCATTTCCCAACATTGGTCGCGAACTACCTCATCCACAGCTTCAAAAACCCAATGGACATTTGAGCATAAATTAATAGTTCCCCTCTTCTGAGAATTGTACACCCTAGCTAAAAGGGGAGAAGTTCTCTCCCCACTATGTAAGCTCAGCCTCTGAATACTATTAGCATTAATACAATCAACTCCACAATAATGTATTAGCACCTTCAATCATCGATACCTCACCATACAAAAGCCAAGACCCCATAGAATAAGGGTGGAGAAATATGGACCCAAAGCCCTAAAAATAAAAACTTTTATTTAACCTAAGAGAAAGAAACCTAAGATTAAGGCTTCCCTCGTGGAAGAAACCATCAAAAGTCACCCGTACAAAATCAGAGCGGTGGCACAAACCATAGATCTTCAAATATGAGAGAGTAACTAATGTAATAGATTAAAAAAAAAAAGAAGAAAATAAAAGGTAATTGAATTTTGTTTAGTCTAAGACTTTTTAGAAAATAATCTTCTAAAATCAAGTTTTGTCTAAAAATATCCATGAGTTTTATGCATCTAAATTCGTTGATTCTAAAAAAAAATACTGAAAGTGGGTAAATTAAGGTTTCAATTTCATTTAAAATTTAGCAAAAATATCTCAAAATAATATAACAACAGTATTTATATGATAGCTCATAAAATCCTAATCAAAACATGCCGAAATATCTAAGTCCCAAAAATATAAAATAAAGAGTCTAAAACTTTAAACCTCTAAAATAGATTCAAACAACAAAACTTAGATCAGAAACTGGGCGTTATTGGAAAATCTCGTAACTTATATAGATCTCTAAACAAAGTTCAATTTGATATGTTGTAGACCCTATAACTTAATCTCTAGCAAAAGTTGTGGGCCTTTAAAGTATACCCCTATTGCATGTAAATCTTCGGACTTACAGGCATGCCAGAGGAGAAGTTCCTCAATTGTAAAAAACTTGACTTCTTTTCAAATGAATGCTGATTCCCAAACGCATTTACCATAATTTGTTTGGATTTTACTAAACTTTGATTACAAATTGAAGATGAAATTTAGAATTGAAAAATGCAGGCATATTTGTATTGATTTATTGATAGTTAACAATTGTAGTAAATTGTAACAAACACTAAGGAAAGCATGAAAATTACTGAATAGTAAAAGGAAAGATTGCTTGAGGAAATGCTAAAATTTGGAACTAAAGCTGTGAATTTGAATTGAAAATTGGCTTGCGTTGATTGTTTGATTGATTAATAAGTTGTTGGATGTTGTTATTGATATTTGTGTTAATGTTGGGATCCTTGATTCTATATCTTCCATTGGAATTATACTACTTCCTCAGCCAAAAGTCAGAACACCAATAGTTACCTGGGGAGGAAATAAACGTTTAGTTTCGAGCGTTATGTGAATTTGTTCCCAAGTCTCAGTATATGGAACTCTCCAATTACTGACTCATTATTTGGGCCTTTAGTTGGGCTTAATAATTATTTGGGCCATTAAATCTAACAAATAAATTATTTTGAGCCAAAAAATACTTAATTTAATCAATTTATTTTTAAAAGCCCAAATTTTATTTCTAGGAACAAACGATGCCCCCTCACATGTTATAAGCTTGGTCCAAAGCTTATAAACATATAAAATTTAGAAAACAGGTTTCAAAACTTTAATTTTTGTAATGGTGAGACCCAAAGTGAGCTACAACCCAAACCACCAAGAACTTTTGGCTCGTGGTGATAAACATATTCATGAAGAGTGGGGACATAATTACTAAGCTCGTTTGAAGCAAAAGGAACATTTGAAAAAGCAGATTTTGTGAGTTTCAAAATTTTATTCTTCATGTTCCTTAGATAAAGCCACTGCCAAACCCTCCTCAAGAAAAAAATTTCTCAGACACTAGTTTAAATTCAAAATCCCCAACAAATTTTGATTTATAAAAAGGAAGTTCAATTAGTTCATTCAACCCCCCCAAAAATTTCCATTTTTGAAAATAAAAAACACTCTTTTCCTAAAGAAAATCCATTATCTTCCAATAATTTTCCCCAATTTTCTCCAAAATTTCCTTTTTTCCCCTTCCTCCTCTTTCTTTCACCAAAATTCCCAAAAACAAATTCCTCAAAATCCTTTTTCCCTTCTTTCCTAAAAACACGTTAGAGCCATCGCCCCAACCACTATTACCAGGGACACTGACCAGCAGCAATCAGAGGAGTTACCGCCCGCCAGCAACTAGAATGCAACAATAGTGGGAGTGGAGTGATAGGAAATTGCATGAAGCCCCAGCTCCGATCGCCTCTCGCATGGGGAGGGAGCCACACCACCGGAGCACCAATCGGTTGCTGCAGCTCGACCGCTAGTCACTGTTCAACAGTGCAAACAGGAGCAACAACACAACTGCAGACACCCCTATATTCGCTATCAATCTTCACCAAGGAAGGCCCCTCACTCCACAATTTCGACACTAATTTTCTCGTTTCATTTTTTTAATCCAAAAATACTATCAAAATCTATTCGAAAGTATACTCCAGGAGATCAAATGGTAATTTTAAACCTTTTTTTTTTGTTGAAATTCTTGAATTGTTGTTCTTGGAGAATTGTTGAGTTTACTGAGGAATTTTCTTGAATGTTATGATTTTTTTGTTGAATTCTGTTGAATTTTCCTTGGGAATATTTGAATTTTAGCAACAACACAGATGTAGACACCCTCATGTTCGAGATCGGTCTTCACTAAGGAAGGCCCCTCACTCCATAATTATGACACCATTTTTCTCGTTTCATTTTTTCAATCCAAAAATA
>CAOJBK010866689.1:0-13588 GCA_948294925.1 Codiaeum variegatum | reverse complement strand
GTAAGAAAGAAAGGTAGGCCAAATGAGTAGATAGTAGTTTCCATATAATATTAGGCTACAACTTGGATCAGGATAAGTGCACCGCATCCATATTTCAACCAGTTTTGTTGTGAATATTATTTGAGTTACTAATAGAGATTTTGATTTGAACTTATCAAAACCTAAAATGTTATAATTTGTATAATTGTTTCAAACCATTTTTTTTCTTATGGACCTTTTATGCTTTGTTATAATGCTATTTGTGTTCTACTTAATGCATTAGTAATAGATTTTGATTTAAGCTAATCAAAATCTAAAATCGTATACTCTGTTTTAAACTATTTTATTTTTCATAAAGCTTTCTATGAACTCTTTATGCAATGTTGAAAGTGTTAGGAAAAAAACCAATTGATTTTATTGCACACTTATCGTAAGCCACTTGCTAATAAAGTGCCTATTATAAGATTAAATTTCGTTAGTGAAAATTCTTGAAGAGTTAAATCCTTCATTTTATTTAATTATTTTTTCATGAATATGTGATCATGTACATTTTGATCATGGATAGAAAACTTAATTCTAGATTTTATAAGTAATGGAATTTTAGGGTGGTATATGCCAATCATCATTTTATTTAAGATACTTTTATCTACTTGGCATTTAGACTCATGAGCTACTTTGCATGTCTTCTTTTTTATTTATAAGCATAAGACTACTCTTAATAATTTTTATGACTTGATTTATTCTATTCAAAATTTTGCTAATTTATAGTATTTTTTTTTTTCAAGATCACATGTGGACATCATCTTCAAAGGCTTTGAACAATTGACGATGGTGGCTCTCAATGAATGAAATCATTAAATTTTTCTGAGAAAAAAGAATAAATTATGTTATGTTATTAAATGGTATTTATAATCTCATATTGTTTCAAATTTTAAACTTTAGGTCTACATCTTTTATTTGATTTTTTTTTAATATCGTGATTAATTTATTTTAATACATTTCTTATTATATATTGTTTACTCACTAAATTGCAACAATGCGCGAGTAAAGCTATTAGTTTTGAATAAAAATATATATTTGAATAAAAATGAGTGTTTGGAGGAGCATTTGTTTTTCTTATAGAAAAGTGAGAGTTTTTCTTGAATATTTTCTATATGAAAATATTTTTAGTGCAATGAGTGTTTGGAGAAGCATTTGTTTTTCTTATTAAAAAGTGAGAGTTTTTCTTGAACATTTTATGTATGAAAACATTTATGTAAATTAAAAATAATCTATCAAATCATTCACACATAAATTTGTAAAAAATTAATATAATATATGTTTGTATATATAGCTAACAGTTACTGTGTAACAAATATTATCTCTCAATAACAAAGTCAATTGTCCTCTCTCTCTCTCTCTCTCTCTCTCTCTCTCTCTCTCTAAGTTCTCTCTTTCTCTCGTTCCTAGCTTATTATTCTTCATTTTCTGTTCCGTTTTCACTAATTCTTCTTCAATTAATAATAAATTGCTCTATAATTGATACATTTTCATGGTATCAGAGCCCCATGGTTCAAAAGTTTTTTGTCCTTTATTCAAATCTTTGATTTCTCTCATACTTGAGTTTACAAGACAAAAGGATTTAGGTTTTTTGGGAGATTTAATAACATGAAGAGTGTAGTTCTAATTTAAGTTGAATTTCTAGATCTAAGCAATAGTTCCTTTTCAAAGCTAAGTTTCTTTTCCTTTTGTTCTTCCTCCACAGAAGTTCTTTCTTTGTTTGAGATAATTTGTTTTCTTTTACCTTCATTTTTTTTCTTGTTCTCTATTGTTCTAGTTAATGGGTTGATGTTATGTTAAATGAACGTTGAAGGTTATTGATTGAAGTTGCTAATTCTAATCTAAGTCATTGATTTTCTAAGAAAATGTTAGAGAAATGGTTGAGTTTGATGATTCTTAATAATCAAAAGTTCAAGATTGGTTGATGAAATTGTTAATTGATGTTGTTAGTTATTGAAAGTTTGATTGGTGAAGTTTAATAGTTGATGAAAGATTGTGAATTGTTGAAGTTTAGTTGTGTTTTTTGGTTTTGAGAATTGAAGAAATTAAAGTTTGGTAATATCTGATTATTGAAAATATGATTTACCTGTATTTCTTGATGCAATAGTTGAAAATTTCTATCTTCCAATGAATAATTGGTGAAATTCTTATCTTCTCATAATTTAGTTAGTCCATCAATCTCTGACTACTATAAATATGCTCCAATATCAGTTCTACTCTCAAAATCTTAATGAGTTTCCATCTCAGTTTTGTTCTTATTCCTCAATCAGGACAAATAATGTCAAATGTTAATATTGTGGTAGAAGGAATCATATTGCAAATAAATGTTTTAATCTGATTGGTTTTCCAAATAAGAAAAAAGTATAGTACAATGTTCAGTAATGTCAATATTGTGATAGAATGTATCATATTGTAGATAGATGTTTTGATATGATTGGTTTCCAAAACAAAGAATGTTCCAGCAACCTTTTGGTGTACTTGGTTCACAACAACTGAATAACATATCTGGTTGTTCTAGTATGGTGCAACAATCTCCTACAATTATGTTTCCTACATCAATCCCATACTTGAATGCTGTTAGGTTCACAAATTCAGGATATAATGGTGTTTTGCAATCAGGAAAGGTTATAAAACTGAAGTCTAACTGATTTACAACTGCTCCAATTCACTTTTCAGACTGAATTCAATTTAATTCAGCAAATTTCTTCAATAAATACTACTACTATTTTTGTTGTTGATGTGGATGAAAATGATATTAGTAATGGGAAGAATGATTATGAGCAAATTGATTTTACAGTGGTTCCAAATAGTGGTGCACCAAATGCTTATATAGAAAAAGAGGTTATGCTAGAAGTGAGAATTAATTTGTTAGAGAAGGAAAACAATTCATATAAGAGCCTAGAAAATATAAACAAAGAGAGAATTTCTAAAATTAAAGTTAATGTGGCTAGACTACAAATGCAGGTGGTGGCAATGGAAGAATGCAAGAATATCCTATTGATAGAAAACCAACAACTACATGAAAACATCTTTACTTTGTAGATGCAAAGTTAGATCCTTGAGACAAGTATCTCCACTAAAAATACAGCAGATGAACTGAAATTTCATGCTTCTGAACATGAAGATATGAACTCCCAAATTGAAGAAGTTAGTATTGAAACTATGATTTTTGAACTTACAATAATTAAAAGTTTCAAATCATTGAAACTTGATAAAATTATTCAAGAAAAAGATCAATATAAGATGATTAATATCCAGAATTGTTCTTGTGCACAAAAGAATGGAACAATGGTTGCCGTTGTCATTGTTTTTTTTATCCTAGAGGAGTACTGAAGTATTTCAACTTTATGGAGCGGGTGAATGAAGTTGGAAGGGCTTTGTCTTTTGGGACATTTCAAGGTTGTACAGGTATTAGCTCCTGTGTATTGAAGAAAAGATCATTGACTTCTATTGCAAACACGTATATTACTATTCAAATAACTTATTTTGCTGAGTTATTGGTTACTATCATTGCTTTAAATCTTGGAGGAGTGCTTGGTTATCTATTGAAATCAATGAAAAATGTTGTCATCACTTTTAATCTTAGAGGATACTTGAGCGTGGTGGTGGTGGTTATTTTTTATAGCAGCTTGATGATGAACACCATCATCAAGCTGAGGGGGGATGTTAGTTATATATATAGCTAACAGATACTATATAACAAATATTATCTCTCAATAACAAACTCATTTATCCTCTCTCTCTCTCTCTCTCTCTCTCTCTCTCTCTCTCTCTTTAAATTCTCTCTTTCTCTTGTTCTAGCTTCTTCTTCTTAATTTTCTGTTTAATTTTCACTAATTCTTCTTCAATTAATTATAAATTGCTCTATAATTGATACATTTTCAATATCCATGAGAGGTTCAAGTGATTCGCTATTATAAAAGAACTCAAAAAATGTTATGTTGATTTATCTTTTTGCTTGCTATCAAGATTGAATAAAGTGACTAGCTAATTAATTCAATTTGTCTTATATGGAATTTAGGTCATCTTCATTCCAATAAATAATTTTTTGTGTAATTTTTATATTAAAATAGTATTAGTTCAAAATTATTCTTTTTTCAATTCCAATCCACGAGCTAAATATTTTTAAAAATATTTAAAATGTTTTGTTTATTTTAATTTTACAATTTCAAATTAATTTTTTCAATTAAAAATTTAAATAAAAAATTAATAAATCATATTAAATTTAGTATAGTAAACAATATAACGATGTTTATCATACTAGTATAGCTATAGCTATTGATGATGGATTGGAGCAATGTTTTATATTTTTAATATTAAAATTAACGGTGAATTACAAAAAAATCACGAATTATAGAAGAAATTGTAAATTTAACACTAACTTTTAATTTTAGCAATTCAATACACAAACTTTCAATTTTTAGCAAATTTGATATATGACTGAAATCCAAATATTTTCTGGTGCCTAGAGTATTCGTAGAAATTCTTATTTATTTTTCTAAAAACCTTAAAATTTTTAGATCATGAAAACTTATAAATATATGTTAATTTTTTAATCTATGGCAATTGGGAATAATTTTTTTAAGAAAATAAAAAACATTGCCATGTCAACTCTGATCACAAGGGAAATTTTGAAATTCCGGATATAAGCTAATTTTGCCAAAATTGAAAATTCATATATTGAATTGCCAAAATTCAAAATTCATGCTAAATTTATAATTTATTGTAGTTAAAAGATTGAAGATCCTCTTACTACTCCTTACATATATCTCTAATATTATATTTTGATTCTTATTAACAAAATTCATATTTAATTTGATAAAAGAGTGATTGGATATTGATACTTGAGAACTCTACAGGGTGTAAATTTGGAAATATGGGATCATTTTATTTTATTTTATTTTTGTCTATTTATTTCCTAGTGAGTTGGTTTGAGATGGTTCAAAAGCAATCTACTTGGATAGACTATCATTTTGGATTTACATATTTTTTCCCAAGTAGTCACCATTGATTAAAAAAAATTACTATAAAGAATTTGTATACACTAGGTTTAGTCATAGAGAAATTGAATGATGGTCTTTCCAATCATAGGAGTAGCAAATTGATTTTTTTATCTATCATTTGAGACACCCTATTAAATTTGTTATTATAATAACAAAATCTGCAATTCCTTAATTTATTTGCAAGAGAGATGGAGTCGAGTATGATTACTTTAATATCTTTATCTATTACTTGCTGCTTGCTAAGAGCTTAAGAACATATTAGGGAGGCGGTCTCTATAATAATCCATGCAATTGTTATTGCAATGCTAGGGTAGCAGCCTCCCTTATTGCTAAATTTTCAATAATAAGTGGGTTGGTTATTCCTTGTACTTGTTTCATGGCAAAGCTAATAATACTTCCTAATGAATTCCTTACAATAATTTCAATCATTTCCCTACTATCTTTGATACTAATTGTATCATTACAATTTAGATTGATTATGCTTATAGGAGGAGATATCCATTTAGATTGTTTAATATTTGGCCATACATGTTCTTTAGGACACTGAGTACTTCTTTCTAATATGTAAAATCCATTAAGATCTTTCGAATAGAACATTGGCTATCCCAATCAATCCCTTCAAAGATTTTTGCATTTCACATTTTCTAGATCCTTCAACTGATGAAAATGGCTAAAGTATAAGATTCATTTGAAGGATCTTAGGAGTCAGTGTAATCGAGAAGACTTTTCCAGCACTCAATTGCGATTATCTCAGCCTCAATAATGACTTTAATCAATTCATTTTAGTATTAGGGCATTCAAAAAGCAAATGCTTTTCCATATCCTCTGAGCCACACTAAACACAATAAATTGGGCAGCTTTATGCTCTTTTATTTAGTTTTCCCTTTTAACTGAGACAACCTTTTGCTATTCGCTAGATAAAAAATAATAATTTTCTTCTTTAAACTCTATACTCAGTTCTAGAGTTTTTTTATCAAGCACCATCTAGTTCAAAGATGAACTATTTTGAATACTTAATCTATCTCTAGATTCGATGAAATGACTAGATTTGATAGAGTAGTGGCCTAATCTTGAATGTTTCTATATCCATAAATCAAGTGAATTTGAAATAGTCATAACATCCTCAGGCGTAGACACTAATCTCATAATATTTATATCACAGGCTTTCCCACCTTGTTGCATCTGATTTTGAACCAAGTAAAGAATTGATGAGGGATTCCCAGTGATGGATGGTTTGAAAATATATTTTTTCAGGAATCCATGGATCATCCATTTCCTATCAAGCACCATCTAGTTCAAAGATGAACTATTTTGAATACTCAATCTATCTCTAGATTCGATGAAATAACTAGATTTGATAAATTAGTGGCCTAATCTTGAATGTTTCTATATCCATAAATCAAGTGAATTTGAAATAGTCATAACATCCTCAGGCATAGACACTAATCTCAGAATATTTATATCACAGGCTTTCCCACCTTGTTGCATCAGATTTTGAACCAAGTAAAGAACTGATGAGGGGTTCCAAGTGATGGATGGTTTGAAAATATTTTTTTTCAGGAATCCATGGATCATCCATTGTTCTAATAGCCCAACCATTTCCAACTTTTTTCCTAGCCCCCGTCTTAAGCAATCGCTTTCATCATATAATGCTTTGCCAATCCCATGAAGTGTTAACCCTTTTCTTCTTCACATCCAGAAAGGATATAAAATGAAAATACCTTCCTTTAAAAACAATTGCAACAAGAGAATCTGGTTCCTTTAAAAATTTTGCACCTTTGCTTTGCTAAGAGTGCTTTATTGAACGCTATAAAATCTCTGAACCTAAGACCACCATTAGATTTAGACAATCAAAGTTTTTAGCTTTGATACCAGTTTAGATGTCTCTTATCATCATTATGCCTCCATCTAATCTTTTGAGCATTTTACAAAACTCTTCTAGGAGCTTGAAGTACGACATAGGGAAAATAGAGACAGCAATATTGACCACTTTCAAGATAATCTCATTACTTGCTTGAGATTTTTTTATCCAACCAACTTTTTTTAAAAAAACTTTTTCAATTTTGATTTTACATATTAACGCGATGAAAAATTGAATTGTAATATTTTAAAGTTACACTAAAGAGAAGTATTAGTTATTTGTTGATAAAGATTTTTTAAAAATATTTTAAAGCTATTTTTATTTCAATATTAATAACTTTTTTTTTAAAAGAATATTAATGACTATTTTTTGTTGAAAAATATTAATAACTCATTTTAATTAAACAAAACATGTTGAGCTCAGAAATAAAAAAATTAAACAAAACATGAATATATATTTGGCAAAAAAGAAAATGAAAATAATAGATAAAATTGTTGTGCGAGTCAAAGAAAAAAAAACAAAAAAAACTTAAACTTGTGTGATGTCATATTTAAAAAATAAATTATTTATTATGACAAAAACTAATATTTTAAACAAAATGACGATCGGAGATCATATTCCACAAAAGATTCCAGATACACAAGGAAACGACCATTTCCGCCTGGCTCATAGTCCCTACTGCTACCTGCACAAACTTTGAAATCACATTTTCTCTGTTTCTTAGTTCCAAAAAAATGTAATACAAGAACTTGGGGCGATCAGGTCTGAAGGTTAGCCAGCTCTCATATGGAGCGTGGGTGAGTTTTGGTAACCAGCTAGATGTGAAGGAGGCCAAGTCCCTTTTGCAGTGCTGCAGAGACAATGGGGTTAACTTCTTTGACAACGCTGAAGTTTATGCGAATGGAAGAGCCGAAGAGATCATGGGTCAAGCGATCCGTGAACTCGGATGGAAACGTTCTGATATTGTTGTGTCTACCAAGATCTTTTGGGGAGGTTCTGGTCCTAATGATAAGGGCTTGTCCCGAAAACATATTGTGGAGGGCACCAAAGCTTCGCTTAAGCGGCTTGACATGGATTATGTTGATGTTATTTATTGCCATCGGTGAGTTTTTTTTAAACCTTTGATTGCGTTCTTAGGATTATGTTTGATTTTGCTCTTAGGATGATAATTTTTATGTTAATATCAGAGTATTGATTTGTTGTTTTCGTGTGCCAATTGTGAATAATTTGATTTGTTGGCGTTTAACTATGGAGAAGCGTTGTTGTGGATAAATTCGTTTGGATTATGTGTCCTTTGCTATTAATTTCTGTTTAGTAACTAAAAGTAATTTGTTGATTAGAGAGCTGTTTTGGTACTTAATAAACGGACATGATTTGATGTGATCGGTCGATAGAGAGAATGAGTTTCTTTCTGATTTTAGCACTCGTAGTGTTTCATCATGTTAGTTCTGTTCACATGGCTTTTTGGTTTTCTTTAATAATTTTCTGATGGATTATATGGCATTTTTTATTGTCACTATTTCAGAAGAGATGCATTTTTGTTAATTAGTAGACTAGCAGAAGTTGTTGTTGCTTATTTGCATTTTTCTTTGACACTCTTATGGTATTTTGTTCTTCATGTACAGTATGAGGCTTTTCTTATGTAATTTTAGGTTTATTTTGTCCTTTTGTGAGTTGTTGAGGTCTAATTCATGTAAATGTCATCTGCTGTCACACAGACCTGACTCATCAACACCAATTGAAGAAACAGTAAGGGCAATGAATTATGTGATTGATAAGGGGTGGGCATTTTATTGGGGGACTAGTGAGTGGTCACCACAGCAAATCAGTGAAGCGTGGGGAATCGCGGAAAGATTGGACATGGTGGGGCCAATTGTGGAGCAACCAGAGTATAATCTACTGTCTAGGCACAAGGTGAAGGGCTTTGTTTTTGTTTTTGGTACTGAGCTGAAATATCTTCTACAGTCACACTCCCATGTTATAATTGCTTATCTGAAGGAGATGGATTTACTGGTTTTCAGTTCACGAATTCATCTTCACTCGTTATTAGTAACTTTCACTTTAGCTGCACGAGGAATGAAATACTTTTCTTGGATGTTACTATGATTCTCAATAGAAGGAAATTGATGTCCTTGATCTTATTGTGAAGCAGGTTGTTACTAACAGTTAATATTTATTTGCAGATCAACTTAGGCATGGTTTGTAAATCTTATGTTTCTCTCTGTAATTTGTTGCATGATTTTCCTCACAAGTGAAATTCTTATCATTGCTGTATATGCTAATTTAAGAATCCTCATAATAGTGACAAGAACAGTTTTTGCAGTTGTGGTCTTTAACATGCACTTAGTTTTGTTGTGGAGCATTTGGATGTGCTCACATGTAGATTAGATTTTTAAATTTTATTTGTTTATGATATTCCAATATCCTGTGTGGATGCAGGTTGAGTCAGACTACCTCCCTCTGTACACCAACTATGGCCTGGGTCTCACCACATGGAGTCCACTTGCATCTGGGGTGCTCACTGGAAAGTATAACAAAGGGGTTGTCCCCCCTGATAGCCGGTTTGCATTGGAAAATTACAAAGTAAGTCTTGGTTATATGTTAATGATGGCTGAAGTTTCAAAATCTTAAAAGATTTTTTTCAACATTTGTTACTAGTTTTAACCAACATATCTAGCTCAAGCAGTTTCTTGCTGTGTCTTTCTCCTTTATTGATTACCGACTTCACATTTCACCTAATTCTTCTCTTTCCATTCAGTTGAGAGTTTGAACTTCAATAATTACTATATTGACCTGTATTCAAACTAATTTCTTTATCCAAAGCTTGTCTGCCTGTTAGTTCACAGTCATGGATGGTGATCCATAGTCATTTTTCCGTCTTGTGAGGGATTTTTTTACTGACTGCTTGATACTCTAATATTTGTTCTGTACATCTTCATGATGCAACTAATGTTTTCATGCACAGAGATATTGAAAACCTTTGACTTTGAGTTTCGTAGGATGCAGGTGTTAAAGTAATATCTTTTGCTTTCAAAGCTTTCTTTTATTTGTAATGATGTTAATGTCCACTACTTTCTAAGTTTCAAATAAAATGACTCCCCAACATAGATTAAATAATTTATTCATTCAAATCTTAGTCAAAATTCTGGTGTTTAATTCATGAAATATCTGCTATTTACTTTGTGTTGTTTTTATCCTTTTTTTTCTTCTGGAATACTACATAATGCTAACGATATATTATGCTTTACAGAATCTTGCTAGCCGGTCACTGGTTGAAGATGTCCTGAAAAAGGTTAATGGCCTAAAGCCAATTGCTGATGAGCTGGGTGTCCCTTTGTCTCAACTTGCGATTGCGTGGTGCGCTGCTAATCCTAATGTCTCATCAGTTATTACTGGTGCTACAAAAGAGTCTCAGGTAAATTTTTAACAGATGTTTGCATATTTTCTTCTTTGAATCTGTGCATTATATATATATATATATATATATATATATATATGCACGTATTTTAATTTGAGTATATGCCTGCTTGATACTCCACTTCAAACGATCAACTGGGTTAGTTTGGCATTCGTTTGGATGTTTGTGCATTGCATTATTGTTGTTCATCACGTCAGGAGCTGCCTGTTGCATTCTGCAATTTCATAGTTTTCTGAACATAAAAGGAAGAACACAGGGGTTCTTCATGCATTAGATAGCTAGTAAAAGTTTCCATGCATTTTGTGAAGCCTGAAGTATCCTTAGCATAGATAAACTTGCAAATTAAAATGGATAAGTTATTCTAACATAAACTGAAGATATCTCTTACCTGCATCACACATGAACTACTGGCTCCAGAAAACACATTCACAAGCTAAACTAAGAAAATGATGTTATCTGCTATTCTAATTAGGATGAATATCCTTTTTGTGATTGCTCTTAAGCTTCCTAAGTCTGTTCTGCCTTCTAAAATGCTGCTTCCAATGTAAAAGCTTTCCCATAATTTAGGGCTTCTTCGAAATCACAAGACTTACTTCAGGAATTTGCATCAGGATGAATATCCTTTTTGTGATTGCTCTTAAGCTTCCTAAGTCTGTCCTGCCTTCTAAAATGCTGCTTCCAATGTAAAAGCTTTCCCATAATTTAGGGCTTCTTCGAAATCACAAGACTTACTTCAGGAATTTGCATCTTGAATTAAAATGTTTTATTGCTATTAACTCTTGAAAATTAATAATTAGATTGTTTAGTTAAGGTTAATTTATATTAACAAGAATGGGGTGGTTTGGGGTTTGGTTTGGCGCCTTCAACTTCAACCTTTATTTTAGAGGACTGATGTGTAGGTTTTCTGCCAATCAAATTTCAGATGTATAGGCAATGAAGAGTCATGAATCAAAGACATAATATACAAACTTCAAAAGCCATCAATAAGGGGGTAAATAGGTCTCAAAGAGCCATGAATCAAGGGTAGGATATTTAAATAGCAAAGTGCCTTCAATAGGCAGACTTGACCAACGGTTCAAACTGGCTCGGAAGTGCCGGTTCACGGCTCGCTTAAAGGTGAACCATAATCAGCCTGCACATGAAAGGTCCAATTTACGGTTACGGTTTAAATGGTTTTGTGTTGGTTTACGATTCTAATTTATTATATTCTAAGGTTCAGTCCAGTTCCAGTTTGATCTCGATTGAAACGATAATATATTAAAAAGAAATTAAAAAAATCACAAGTTTTTTTATAGAATAGAATAATTACTTTGATTTTTTATACTCTATTAATTATTTCAATTGATATTGTAATAGAATGTCAATTTTATACAAGTTTAGTTATTAATTTTTATATCTAATTATTGATTTTCCCTTTCTTTTAAATAATCAAACCATTTAAAAATATTTTATAAGATTTTTAAATGATGTACATAGATGAAATTACTAAAATTAAAATTATTATGTAATTTAATTGTTTTAAAATTATTGTTTCTATTTTAAACATTTAAAACTCATTTTATACATGTTGAAAAATTGTAAAATATATATTTTTATATTATTTTTTTTACGGGTTGAACCATCCCGGAAATGCCAGTTCTCGTTCAGGTTTATCAAAATGTTGAACCTTACCCCTTATAGTTCTGGACCGGTTCATAATCGAAACCGTTGACCTGGTTCCGATTCAGGATTTGACCAGGCCAGTTTTAGTCCAATTCATGGTTCAAACCGGCCCTCTGTCAGGTCTATTAATAGGAGTGTTATGTATAGATTATAGGGGGTATATAAGTGTACAAAAGTTGAGGGGTGTATAAAGTTTGTAGCGTGGTGAATATTTAGACTTTAAGAAACTGTAAGGAGCACGCCGTGTTTCCTGGCATGGAAGTACTAAGTCCCTCCCTCTCGCTATCGTTGGTCTATCCTTTCATTTTCTTCGCTATAGGTTGAATGGTGATCATGCAATTTGAGAGGAAAAGGGCGAGCCTTGGAGCACAAGTAAGGTTGCTGTTATAAGGGGGTATACAAGTACATATAGGTTGTAGTGAACAAGGGGTACATAGAGATTGTAGTGTGGTGAATAATTAAACTTAAAGAAACTGTTAGGGTCACATTGTGTTTCCTGGCATAGAAGTATTAAGTCGCTTCCTGATTTAATTTTACCAATCATCCTCCAACTATTAACTAATGAACATCCGATTGCTTAAATTTCATTTTGTAACTCAAAACTCTTCGAACTTTTCAGGCTTGTAACATTATTGTCCTTCCATCATAATTCCATCCAATACAATGATGGCAGACCCATGTTGCATGTCACAATAGTGTCTTGTCATCATAATTTCATAACTTTTACTCTCCAAATTTTATAGGATCCATTAATTTTACCAGTCATCCTCCAATTATTAACTAATGAACATCTGAGTGCTTAAATTTCATTTTGTAACTGATGTGTTTTTTTCAGAGTTTATTTTTTTTTCTTTCTGTTTATATATTTTTATGCTCAATTTTCAAACCCCTAAGTGTACTGGATCGTATCAAGTAATAAAAACCGGTAAGTTCCGGTACCATTTTCTGAAGTGAAGCCTGGTTATTCCTGATAACGACATCTTGTGCCTCAAATCTCTTCTCAAATTCTGCCACACAATCTTTGTGCAACCCAACTGCATTGCTTCCCCTTTGCATATTACCCATGTAACTCACTTGCTCTTGCCCACCATTTGAATGATTTGAACCATAAGAACCCAGCATATGACATTCATGCATTTGGTGATCACCACCACAACACACACATCGACACCTGCTGTCTCACATTGCTCAAATTCATTCTATTAATCTTTTTATTCAAAACTTCAATCTTAGCTATTAGGATTGTGAGCTCATTCACAGAATGGATACCTTGTGATTTTGGCCTTGCTTGATCTCGTGAGTTGGGTAACCACTGATAATAAGCTCTGGACATTTCTTCAATAAGTTCCCACACTTCTTCTGGTGTCTTAGAGTCCAAGACCCTCCTTCTAATGCTAAAAGAAGCTGCCTATTATTGTAGTTAAGGCCATTGTTAAATCTTTCTATCTACTGCCATAACTCAAAATTATGATGTGGACACTTGAGTAGTAATTCCTTAAATCTTTCACAGCTTTCATAAATTGACTCCCCTTCTGGTTGTAAAAAAGAGTAAATCTCCTGACGGAGCTTGGCAGTCTTAGCAGGTGGAAAGTACTTCTTGAGAAACATCACTGCTAATTGTTCCCA
>CAOJBK010865199.1:0-13919 GCA_948294925.1 Codiaeum variegatum | reverse complement strand
TATTATTGTTTAAGGCTTGTTTAAGACGATTTTTTTTTGGAGTGGTATGAATGCTTATGTTTTTATTAATGTTATGCTTAAATTTATTATAATAACTTTTATGATGAAGTTCACACTATAAATATATCATGGATGATGCGTGCTATATTTAATCACGCTGAGCTTGAATGACTATGGTTGAGTTTGGATGGACCTGCATAGAATAGCAAACGGTCAAGGGTGCCGGATATTGTGTCCGGAAATAACCCTCTGACGCTCAAGTCAGTGAAAGGTTGGAATACAAATGGAACAGTATGTAGTTGAGAGCTTTTGAGGATAGATTTGTCTTGCTTTTCCCATTTCTCCATTACCTTATTCAGGTTGTGGATGTCTGTATTTATAGGGGAAGAATCCCTGTAGAAGGGGACACTTGGCAGCCTCGGGGGTGCTGTTAGTATACTTTTCCATGTGACCCGTGACATCTGTCTGCTTGTCAATTCCCGAATCCCGAAGGTCGAAGCCTGTGGTGTGTTTCGACCCCGAAGGCCGCTAGGGCCGAGGCTGATGATGTGCTTCGGGTTCGGTCATGACTAGGTACTGCATGGTCTGGTCCGAACCCAAGGATGTTGTTGTGGCCGAACCAGATCAAGGCCGAGTCATATCAGCCACAAACTTTTTCTCATATTTTAACCATCCAAGCAATGTGAAAGCACACTCGCAAGCATCCATGATGCTTTGACATGTATACAACATACCATCAAGTGTAGTAGGCCTAATGCTTGCATGCCAGCATGCCTTGACAAACTTATGCTACCATAAACCTTATTGGGCCTAACTCACCTCCCTTACTTGAGTAAGGCAACATCTTTGCTGTCAAAGCATGTACATGCTACAATGATTTGCATCTTATTAGGTCTGCGTCAGTCTTATGGGCTAAAGCAAAATCATTGGACCAGTATTTACATTTACTAATTTGCTGAGTATTTCATTTTAGTCCATTGATTTATAACATTGACTAAGCCATAAATTTGTTTTTTATATTTGTAAACTAAATATTTTTTCATAGAATTTTGATTTTATGAATAAAATTATATATATTGATGTGCCATAGGATTTGTTTATTTTTTTGTTAATAAAAATGGATTTATTTACTTTAATTGAATGAGAAAAGTGTAGGAAACAACTTCATGCACTTATAAAGCAGAGGTGGATTCAAAAAAATTCAAAAAAAAATTACAATTAGTTTTTCAACACATATTCAATTATACATAATTATTTATAAATAATATTAAAGAGAAAACTATATATTAAAGTTTTTTTTTTAATTTTATTTGACTTCATTTATAATCTAAAAGTGTATATATTATATAGAAAAAAAGAAATATCGGTAGGATAAAATTATAAAATTATGATAAAAAATAAAATATTAGTGAATTATAATTTTTAGTGGGAAAAAATTATAAAATTATATTTAAAAAATGAAATATTTATGAATAAAATTTAATGAGGTAAGTTTTAAATTATGTAATGAGGTAAATTGTAAATTATGTATATTTTTTAGAGGAATTGAAAAAATTGAGTGTAGACACATAATTGATAAATTATCTAATGTATTATTTGAAAAAGAGATTTGTGGATTGCATTTTTGTAATTAAAGTTGAAAAATCATTAATATGTGTAATTTTCTCTGATTTTTTTGCCAATTCAGTGTAGCCCAAAATCGGCCCAATTTCTCAAGTAAAAAGGCTTTTATTGTCTATTTCACAGCCCATTAAAAAAGGAAAAAAAATCCACGCCAAGAGCAATCCAACGTCTGCGTAATGGCAATATATTCTTTTTCTATTTTAACTGTTAAGAAAATATATTTTTTTAAAATAGCGTGTTAATTTAAATTAAAATTTTCAAATTGCTATTAATTTAATTCTTAAAAAATTAAATATGATGAAGTTTTTTTAGATTTTAAAATCTTAGTGCAGCCCATAATTTGAAAAACAAACAAATATACATGAAGGAATTATCATATTAGAAGGATCAAAATATAAATTAATAATATTATAAAATAAATATTTTTTCAATTAAAATTGTAATAAAAAATATTTTAAAATAAAAATTCAATAATAAAATATAAGATTATAAAATTAATTTAATTATTTATAATTAAATAAAATATCAATAAAAATATATCTACTAAATTTTTACTTGAATTAAATGTATATATATTAACCCTTGTAAAATATATAAAGTTTTTATATACATGTTAACTTATCTGAAATAGTTGTACATATTTAAAATCCATATAATATTTTATTAACATGTTAAATATATATGTATATTATGAAAAAAAAAATGAAAATTACTTGGGGCTCAATGGAGGCTCCCTTTATCTTTGTTTCTAGAAATATATAGAGGAAAAAATATAATACAAATAAATTTAACGTGATTTGGTCTCAATAGACTTACATTCATGACTTCTGACAATATAATTCACTATCATCAAAGTATAATTTTTTAATTGAAAAATTATAAATACTCTTATAATATTCTCATTATCGTATCTTTAGACAAAAGCATCTCACACTTGGGCAAAATTCCTTCTTCTTGGGCAAAAACTTCACACTCTTGGGTCTTGGATAAAGCCAAAGAACATCTTTTATAATATTTCTATTTATAATATTATCTATTACAATCTCAATTTAATAAGGATACTCATCTAAATAGGAATAATATTAAAATAGAAATTCTATCGTATAAAGGAAATATTTCTCATACATAAAATAAGAAAAAAAAATTTCTCCAAATCTTATTAGAATTTTAATTTATAGTCCTACAAGCATCCTCTTTATGGTATCTTCAAAGGCTGAAATATACAAGATTAGTGGTTCTTTGGCTTTGGGGGAGTCATCACATGAGGCTTTGTTAAGTATTATTTTAGTTCATCAAAAACCTTATGATGCTCATCGGTCCATAAGAACCCTTCAGAATTGTTGTCTTTTAAGTTGTATCCAAGGCCAAAGTTTCCCTGTTATGCTTGCAATGAATCTCCTTAAGAAGATAATATGCCCGATGAGTCTTTGAAGCTCTTTCTTAGTTGTAGGTGCAGCTGCTTCACTTATAGCTTTTGCTTTGTTTTTGTGAACCTTTACTCCTTGCTGATGTACTATGAACCTTAAGAATTTTTCAGCCCATACCCAAATACACACTGTAACGGGTTCATTTTTAGATTGCATTCTCTCATCCTTTCAAAGGTGAGTTTTAAATTCACCACCACATCATCAATGTATACTTCCATGAACTTTCTAAGAAAGTGATGAGAAATAGTATTCATCATCCTTTGACATGTAGCCCCAGCATTCTTCAAGTCGAGTTGTATGACTACCAACTCGTATGCTCCAATGGGCCCTAGGTACTTAAATGTAATTTTATGCTTATCCTCCTTTGTAATTTTGATATGGTTGTAACCATAAAACCCATCCATAAAACTTAAGATTGCATTATCAGCTACTGAGTCCACTAACATATAGGCAATGGGCATTGGGTATTCATATTTTGGTGTAGTTGTATTTAGGTTTTTGAAGTCAACACAGATCTTGAATTGTCCATTCTTCATGATTACTAGGACAATATTAGATAACCATCCCATGTATACCACTGGCCTTATAATCTATGCTTCAAGTAACCGTTCAATTTCTTGCTTGATCAATCCCTTGACCTTGGTTGACATTCTTCTCATCGACTGTTTGAAAGGCTTGTACCTTGATTTATAAGCAGATTGTGTTCAATAAGTGCCCTATCTAGCTTTGGCATTTCCTCATAGTTCCAAGCAAAGCAACGCTTATACTTGAGGAGTATCTCAAATAACTTTTTTTTTTTCAAATTCTAGGCATAATTTTACACTGATGAATGTTGTTGTGTTCGGCCTCAAATCTGATGCTGATTTCTTTTAGAGAATCTTCCTTAGTTTTGAGGCTGATTTCTTTTAGAGAATCTTACACTTCAGTTGGCTGATCTTCCAACTTCTTGTCAGTTATTTTGACATCTCTGAACTCTAGAGACCCCAAGGGATCTTGTTTTTCATCTTTATAAATGCACTAAGCTGAGCAAATGTGCTCCCAAAATAAGCCTTAGAGCTTCTTAATGATTTTTTTCTACCTTTTTGAAAATTTTCTATTACCCATCATTAATTATTGTAGTTTTATACCATGATTTGGACCTAGAGAAATAACTCATGACATTTCTTTAGCCAAGGTCATCTTTCTTTCCAAACACTTCTCAAGCTTCATAAGAGATGGGACCATCATGTTTGTCTAGTAGTAGGCTGCATCGATGATCGGACTTCCTGCCCGAAAGGGTTAGGATTAACATCCACGATCTCTACATATTCTTCTATGAAAAGAATGAGCATCTCATGCAGGCTGGATGGGAGGCACAAATTGGTATGGATTTAGTCTCATCCTAGTAACAAATTATAGTTGACTTTGTATTTACAACATAGCACCTTATTGGCTAATTTTCTCCATTGACTTTTAATAGAATTATAACGAATCCTTTAAGTAGTGTCTCGCCCCCTGAAAAGTTGTGCAGAGAAAGCTTGGGCCTTTCTAAAATATTGACTCTTGCACCATTATCTATTAGAATTTTGTTAGCCAGTATGCTATTAGCTTCCCCTTTGACGTACAATGGTCAAATATGATTGGCCAAGTGTCTCTGTAGGTGCTCAATAGTGATTAAGAGAGGAATAACTTCACCAACAACATTGAGATCAACATCTAGTATATCTTTGTCTAAGGTGGTAGCTTGACTAGGCTTAGCTTGAAATTCATTAAGGAGAAATGTGACTCTATGGTTCTTTAGCTTAGGACTTGGTGTTATAGCTACCATATTAATGCTTATAGCTTGAGTAGGAGGTTAGGAGCTTTGTCCAGCTTCCTCAAATCTCTTTTTCTAAGTTAGACTTTGTGTTTCAACCTGTTAATATTTATTAGGGCCTTCTTTTTCTCCTCAATCTTACCATTGCTTTAAACCCACAACCTTATGCTAAATTTAACAATTTTCTTTTCATCCTTATGAATTCGGTCATCAGCTTCTTAGATGAGACTTTCATTCTTGATTGTAATCTTTTATTTGGATTTTCCATATGGCCCTTTGTTTCTAACTAGCCATTTTTCTCTTTCTTCGGCCTTCTTCCTCTCCTTGGCTTCCCAGTAATGTTTTCATTCTATCAAGATTTTTCTTGACTTGGCCTTAATTCTTCTTTCTTTTGAGGGTCATACCTTGCATCTTGTGCTAATCTGGCAGCCTATTGTTGCCTTTACAACCTTCTCTTTTGAGTTCTAGTCAATTCTCGCCCCTATCTCGAGGGTTGGGATGAATTCAAAATGATATGTTTGCCACCTTTGTCAGTCCCTTTTTTTGGTGCATGCCTTACCCACTTGTCCGACTCTAAGGTGACTAGTTTGAAAGTTTTTTACTTTTTGTTGTTTTACTCAGGCTGAGATTTCACTGCTTCAACATAGCTCTTCGCTGGGTCTTTGTAATGCCAAGGATTTGGGAATTGAAGCCTTTGATGAACTGGCTTCTTTTCCTAGTCATCTGAAAGAGCTTCCTCTATTGTGGTAAGCATGGCTCTGCACTTGGCATTCTTATCTTTGGAACTATCTCAAATTCTGATTTATAGCTGGGGCATCAACTAATTTGTCAGTATCCTTGGTCAGTAATTTATCTTATAACTTGGATTTTAAGTCAATTTTCTCCTTTGGCCTAAATGGAGAACTCTGCTGCTGACGCCTAGAGCCGGGTAAAGTAACTGTTACCATCTAGATATTTATGCATGTTAACTTCTAATTTGGAAATGGAGCCGTTTCAATGGCTATGTGTTCTTTGGAGGAAACTTTAATCGACCTTCTTCAATTGTCTTTTGAATTACATTTCTGAAACTAAGACAATTGTTAGTATAGTGGTGATTAGAGTTATACCAATTATAATAATTTTTGGGTTGACCCTCAGGGGAGGAAATGACATGTCCAACACCGAGTTTGATTAGTACATCCTTCAGAAGTGCATCAAATATTTCCTCAACCTTGGCTATATCAAAAGAACTTTCTTTTGAAATTTCACTAGTCTCAGTTTCTTTTTGGCATTAGGCAGAGGCTTTGTCAACATTCATATGGCTTTCTTACTTTAAGCTCGACAATACAAATTTCCTCTACCCCATCATCTGAGTCTGAGACATCCTGAGGATTTGTTAGTGTTGCTTGATCTTTGAAATAAGACAATCTTGATGATGCCTTTGTTTGGTCTTTCCCCTTCAAGAGCCACTTAAAATTCATACCTACATCAATTCATCCCTGAAACTCATGTTCATAGCTTCAAAAGCCAATTCCATCGAATTCTTCTCAGCAGTAGCTATAGGACATTGAGTTTTCAACCTTTTAAACCTTGATCTATATTTCTTAATAGATTCACCAAGGTACTAGGCTATCTTCGCTAGATCATCCAGTGTGATCGATGGTTCAAAGCAGAAGAATTCTTCAATAAAGGCCCTTATCATTTTGTCCCAATTTTGGATAGAATTTGGCCTTAACATGTATACCATTTGAAGGGAGGTTTTGTTAAAGACAAGTCAAATAACCTTAACTTCAAGAATCCATTGCTTGATACCTCCCCTCATTATACTGTGAACCTAGAGATGTGTTCCCTGATACTAACACTTTCCTCTTTTGAAAAAGGGGTAAACTCATGGGCCTTATAACCTCGCAAAAAAGGGTACATGTTATCCACCCACTCTAGGTGTGGGATCCCATGAAATTATCTCGGTTGTCGAGTGATCTAGACCCCAAATTGTTACAACTGCCTGTCAAAATCACTGTCATTCCATTGATAGCTAGGGTTAACATTTTCTTGTAGCTGAGACATGACATCTTTATAATCATTTTATCTCTATTAGACATGTTCATGAGCTTGGGTATCAGCCCGACCCGCCCAAGCCCGTCCAAAAAATCTAAGCTTGGACATTGAATTTTGTATAAAAGCCTAACCTGGCTCGAACTGGCTAAAAACCTGAATTTTTCACGAATGGGCTTGGATTAGTCCCTATCAAACCCGAGCCTGGCCTCGCTCGGCCCAATTAACTTTATTTCGCGCGCACACACACACATATAAGCATTATTGTGGCATAAAAACAAGGCATACGTCACAGTATTCATATTTTATGCATATGATAACGTGGTGTAGTGTATGTAATTATATAATTATAATACTGTATAATATATATTATTGTGTATGTATATTACATCATATATATTAAGTAAATAAGTACATGAAAATATATATGTATTATATTAAAAATCAATGTCATGTATACAAACAGTGTGCATATATATATATGATTTTTTATTTTAATATTTAATAAAAATAAAAAAGTCTGACCCGGCCCAACCCAAACCCAAACCTTAAGCGGGCTCGAATGTGTTAGGACATGAGTAAGAAAAAATCAAGCTCAGTTAGGCCTGGCCTAAACCCGGCCCGACCCGCTAAATGAATAGGTCTAATCTCTATGGATACAAATTCCTATGATTCCCTTACTGATTAGGGTCCTGGACAACTCGAGATCCAAATCAATGGCTTCTCCCCTTCTGACCACTTTATACTATAGTTGGAATCACTGCTCATACCATCGGTTAAGGGTTGCTTTGTTATGCCTCAGTGGAGTTTGCCCCATCCCATATCTAGTGGCAATTACATCTCTTCGGCCATCTAAGAGTCTCGTAAAATTATAACCAAGATATTAAATTCCTTGGCTATTTGATTCTCCTTAATGAAGGGTTTCAATATTTGGCTAAGTTGATTCATTAACCCTGTGAATATGTCATGGTTAGCTTAGGCAACTGTTGGCCAAGGGTCGTGATATCGGTCGAGCTTAACACCATGGCTTTTTGTGGCATTAGGTCCCGATCATAATCAGGATCATTTAGGATCCTGACAGGCCTAGTCAATATCTTAAGAGGCATATGGGAAATTATGAATCCTCAATTTTTCACCAATAAAATAGGCCAGTTAATATGAGTCCATAGGTTCAAATCGCGCTCAAATCGGACTCAAACGTGCGCGAACTTTTGAAAATACCAAAATTGGGTCAAATCGAACCGGACCAAATCGACCTGAATCAAGCCAACCCAAACTGAATAGGACCAAACTGAATCTGGTCACACACCAATCACCTATAAATAGGACTCCTAAGTCACTTTTCTGGGGAAGTTTTAACATACTGAACCTCAAACTTCTCCTCTACTGCTCATCCCCAAACAAATAAGATAACATAGGTAACAAATATAACAATCTTGCAAGGGTTGAAGCGAAGGCTATAGAAAAGATTGGGTTGAAGAACTCCATCATGTATTTTGGACCTACAAGACTACCCCTAAAGAGCCTAGTGGAGAAACTCCCTTTGCTTTGACCTTTAGGACAGAGGCTGTGATTTCAGTTGACATAGGCTTGCCCAGTGGAAGAGCGTTCTATTGTGATGGGGAAGAGAAAAACAAGCTGCAAAGAATTGACCTTGATCTGCAAAAAGAATTAAAGGAGGAGATAGCTATTCGAACCGCAACATATAAAAATAGGGTAACGAACTACTTAAATAAGAAGGTCAAAGTCAGAAAGTTTGATGTTGGAACCCTTGTGATGAGAAGCAACAGGCTGAATAGAAGGAGTAGGGGAATAAGCCCCAACATATGATGGTCCTTTTAGAGTCCAGAAAGTCACGGGCCTAGAAACATATAAGATTCAAACATTGGAAGGCATAAATTAACCTTATACCTGGAATGTACAACATCTGAAAATGTACTAGAATTGATTTAAATTCAATGAGAAACAAATACCTTTCGAATCATTATAAATGTGTAATTTAATTTTGAAAAGACTTGTTTGACGGGCAAAAGTCCTTCTAAATGAGGAACATAAGTTGATGAAGAACAAACTTTCGCCAAGGTGAAGCACTCCCCAAGGATAATTAAACTTAACAAAGACCTTATTGATAGGCAAAAGTCTTTACAAGGGGGCACATAAGTTCTTGTTAAAGAATAATGCAAACCTTCATTAAGATGATGAAATCCATAAGAGGAATAAAAGAAAATTTTATTGCTAAGATAAGAACTCTCTCTAAGGAGAGAAGCACAAGTTCTTGATGAAGAATAGCACAAAATTTTGCCACGACAAAAATTATCCTAAGTGAAAAGGAAAGCTTTGCTAAGGAAAAAAATCTCTCTATAGAAAGGCATATTAACCTTTAACAAAGGATAGAGCCCTTCTCAAAGGTGAAGGAGTTCATAAAAATAAAAAACTCCATTAAGGGAAATATAGTGTCAAGGGGAAAATGCCAACACTGAAAGGCGAATAACAAATAAAAAGTCAAAAAAGGAGTTCCCAAGAAAGCTAATAGAACTTAGGCTAAAACCTAGGCCTTCCCTAAAAAAAGAAACCTTTGAAGCAGCTTTAGAGAAAAACTTGGCTAAGGCAGAGACAAAAGTAAATAACCATTCAAAGCAAAAATAAAACTGTGAATAAGTAAAGTACAAATGGAAGTGAAGAAGATTAATCAAAATATTCTTGTATTTCTTATCTAAGTAAATTGCAGTGATGTACAAGTACATGCGAGAAATAAAATACAAGAAAACTAAGTACATCATTGAGGATCCCTTTCTTCTTTGTCCAAATGAACACTTAAATCTTCACTTGAGGGGCTAGACAATGTCTTATCTTCATGGAAAGGTGGCAAAGGAAGAGGCTCAAGTCTGTCCAAGTACTCCCCTAAGTAGGGCATCTTCACCTTAGACACATCTAGTTCCTTGAACTCAGAAGCCACCTCAGGGAACTTAACTATGATCTTCCTAAGGGTATTGTTATGTCAAAGTACCCAATCAAGACACTTTTTCTTCACCCATTTCATCCATTCATAGGAAAATAAATCTTTTTAATTCTTGCTTAATCTACGAAGAATAGTGGTTTGCACACGAAGTAAGCAACCAGCAAGGCCTCTCTACAAGGTGAAGTTCACACTAAAGACTGGCCTTTTCATCTTAGAGAGTGTGATTATGGTCTTTGTAATATTTCAAGTTATTGTTAAAACCTTTGATAACTTCATCTTTAGCCTTTAATTAAGCTTGTAAATCCACAAGTTCTTTTTTCCTTTGAAGATAAGACCTCCAAAGCCTTGTTCCTCTCCTCTAAGGCTTTGTCTTTCTCTTGTTCAGAGTGAAGATGGGCTGAAGAATACTATACTAATGCCTTTTCTCTTTCCATAATGATCATGTTGATCCCATCACACTCAATGGTGTGAAGGTTGAGCATCGCTAGAGATTCATCATGTTCAGCTAGAATAGTCTTCATGGCAGCCCTGTACCTCTGAATCCTTGAAGCTATGAACTATGAACATAGAGAAAGAGGGCTAGAAGATAGGAAACACTAAAACAAAAATTAGGACAAAGGAAAAAAGATAGAATTTACCTCAACAATAGAGAGAACATCCTTCTTCTGAGAAAGGATATCCCTCGTAGTCTAAATGTCCAGCCTATCCTTAAACAATTCTTCCCCCAACCTCTATAAAGGTGGTGGAAGAGAAATGGAAGAAGAATATTGTAGGAACTGGGACCCATCAATAATTAACCTCTTTGCAAAGTGTTGGGGATGATCATCCGATCTTCATGCCTCCTCATTCCTTTTTAAATGATGCTTATCCCTCGAAGCAGCAGAAAGTACTAACACCTTCTTAGGGGTGTTGGCGAAAGGTCCAAAGCCAAATTCTGGTAAAAGATAAAGTCATCAATGATGGCCACATCATTATACCATGTGTCAAGGAGGCCCACGATGTCCCGCTTGAATGTTGGTGCAATAATAAGGATGTCATCCCCATGCTTTGGTGTCTTTAAAGCATTAAAGACTAAATCGTCTATGATGAAGTCCAAATCATCTCTGGTGGAAGAAGTTTAAGAAGTAACTTACTCCTTCATTTCCTGCACCTGAAAATGTGAAGAAAAAGTGAGACAAAGAAGTAGCTAAGAACGAAGAAGAAATTGAAATGAAGGGTAAAAAGACATACTTGTAATCAAATGTGTTAAGTAACAGAAACCTATCCTCTAGCCTCCCGAATGGGGGGAGAGCCAAAACACTAGACTAAGGCAAAATAACCTCTAAGTCAATTTGAGGCACAAAAGCCTCATCTTCTTGAATGGGAAAAGTACGACTATCACCCTATGGATCTTTAACAACTTACAAAAAGAAGGAAAATGATCAGGAAGATAAATGAAGCATAAAAAAAATAAAAATTTAAATCCAAGGATGGAGTCACCAGCCTCTATTGTCAAATTTAAAACATCATCGCCACCTTTGGTGGCACCAACTATCCAATCCCCAACAGAGGGGAAGGGGGTTCATAAGCCCTACCAATTGAAGAACACCTTCTCCAACAAGATTTTCTCCTTGCGATGCTGTCAAAGAAGTAGAAAATTAAACTTTTTATATATAAATAAAAGTGGCAATAGAAAATACTTAAAGTAAAGAATTGGACTTACTAATCCTTCGTGAGGGTCTCCTTGTGGATTACTTAACTCTTTTCTTGCCTCTCCTCCCTTATTGGGGTAGATTACTCAAAAAAGGAATAGCCTCGATAGGAGTAGCAGCCCTAACAAACTAGTTAGCCTGCCAAGACTTGCTCAACCTCTCGAGCTTCTCATAGACCCTTCAAAGGTTAGAAGAAGAAGAGAAGGAAGAAGAAAGTAATTTACCAGAATGTCCCTTATCTTTGACCCTTGAAGCAACAGAGGTATAAGGGTTGGAACCCCCAGTCGAAGACGGAGCTAGCAGAGGTGCATTAAAGTTCTTCAAAAGAAATGACCTAACAGTAGGGTCCACTATGTCCATGACCATTTGGTACATGTAAATTAGTCGCTCTTAGAACATGGGCAATGTGCAGTTTCGTAAAACTTTGCCAAGAAGTTGTCAAACTCATTCTGGCTCTTTTCCAAACTCTCTATTTGATCCAAAAGGCTTTGAGTAAGAAGTTGAAAATGAGTTATCTTAGGAATATTCTTCTCAAAGTTCTCAAATCTACAATTTGCCTCAAATCTTGTAGCCCTCTTAAAACCAAATGGGAGTTTTGGGACATAAATAGGGATAACTAAAGGATTAGGGTGAGTCATTCTAATAGTTCTAGACCTCGTCACCCTGAAAGTCTGCTCTTCTTCATCACTATCCTCTGCAGGTTCTAGAGTAAGCCTCTTTAAAGGTACCCTAGCTAAAGCAACTGGTGGCCTAGAGCCAGCTCTTGGGACCACAAAGGCAGGCCCATGAACAACGGAAGGTGCTAGTGCACAGAGAGGTTCCAACTATTCTAACTCCTCAAAGCCCCTTTGGAGGTGAAGAGTCCGGACAACATGGATAAGCTCCCTATCAATTTTAGGTCGTAGGTTCCCCATAAGAAAGGTACATACATGGATCATGCCAGAAAGATCAGGAAGATCTGAGCCCTTTAGTTGGTTTACAATAATACCCACCATTGGAAATAAATCATGATTTAAATGAGCCTTCACAGGCTCCTCTATAAAAATAAATTGAAGGTCATTGCTAAGAAAAAGATGGGGAGAAAAGCAATGAACAATAAAAAGGGGAAACAAACGTACCTAAGAAGGCTTTGAGGGTATAAGGAATACCAAATTGGTCGTCTTTGTCACTCACAAAGCTAAAAATAATCTTATGAAAGTACTTTTTGAGACAAACGTGTTAATATATTTTTTATATTATAAATTCAAATATTTTTTTATAAATTAATTTTTGATACTAAGACATGAAAAACAAAATGATCACTTATTTGATAATGGAGTGAGTACTTCATTCTAGCACACATTTTGAAGTATATAAAATCCTACCCCAAACTTCTAAAATCCTAATTTATTACATCTTGTTATATGGCTCTAAGGAGTCCAAATTATTGCTCAATCCTAATTTATTAAATCTAATATAACTTGAGTGTTGGAGGGCCTTTGCTAGGCATAAAGTTTAGCCCTCTAGCTCACGTGTGTTCATTATGCAAGCTCATTGATAGTTAGGGATGACAATTGGTAGAGTATGGATACGGTAGTATAATATCCTTACTCATATCCAAAATGTGATATATCTATCCATACCCATTCGGATAACAAATTTTAAACTCGTACCCATAGAATTTCGAGTGACTCTCGAGTAACCCATTACCCAAACGGTAATCTAACTACTTTTAATATTTGCATATAAGTATATTATAATTAATAAATAAACACATATTGTTTTTAAAGAATTTATATATTAAAAATTAAAATAAAACACTTAAAAATTTAAATAATTCAAAATTTGTTCAAATATTCAAACATGTTATATTAGATACACAAACATTAAGTCATAAGTATCTAATTTAAAAGAAAATTATTGAAAATAGATTTAATTAAAAAAATATGTGATAAATAAGTTCACTCATGGCATATGGTAGAATCTGTATAAGGAATGATTATAATAATTATCTGTAATAGATGATTATAATATATTTATTAATAATAGCTAGTGCGTTATGCATCATATTGTTCTGTTAGAAGCACATCCCTACCATTATGGTTACATGCATTTATATAGACAATCTAATTCATAGACATGCTTGTTAAGGAGGAAAGTTGTGTATAATACAATAATATTTTGTTCCCTTCAAGCCTTTATATTTATTCTTCTTCTTCTAATTCTTCCATTATGATAACCATTATTGTTGCTTGTGAAGTTGTTTTTATTTAAAATTTAAAGTAATTTAATAAAATTTAAAAAAATATTAAAAAATAACATAATTTTTTTTTATTTATTAAAATATCTCATTATTTATTTACAATTATACGTTTTGAATTCGAATTTTAAAGAAGGCGAATAAGAAAATG
>CAOJBK010865047.1:0-14098 GCA_948294925.1 Codiaeum variegatum | reverse complement strand
TTACACTTAAACCTAACGATTACAATGAAGTGAATAGGGTTTAAGAAAATAAGGAAAGATTGAGCTTAATGAGCACTTGATACAATAATAAAGTGTATGAATTACAATGTAATGGTTCTCCTTAGTTTTGGCTTTATTTATGGTCAATCTTTACATATGTTTGCCATTGTGGAGCTAAAAACTTATCTCCAATGTTAAAAAGGTATTGATGATGTCATCTTCAATAGATTTTAACATATTGGATATAGGCGTATAGGCTTTGGTTCATGCGGGCATATCCGGTAGATGGATTTAAATTTCATAGCCGTTAGATCCCATACGGGTTTATACGACCCTATTGATATGGGCATATTCTTTTTCCCTAAAATTCCTTAATGCTGTTATACTTGCATATGGTCATTTAGAAACACTTCTATACGGTTGTATCCTACTTTGCATATGAGCATATTAGCTTTTTCCATACAGGTGTATCCACTTACTTCTGTACTTTTTGAAAATACTTAGATTCTAAATCGATTGTTAGTTCAATCAAAGTATATAGGCATAAAATCTAAGTACCAAAAATATAAATAAACATGTCATGCTCATAATTTACTCAATTAAACACAATTTTGACAAATCCATTTCATTTCAAAGAATAACTACACTATAGGTTTTGGAATTATCAAAATATAGAGGACAACACTAGTAGATTTCAATCCAATCTAGGATTAGATCACTATACTATTGTTAAAGCTACCCTTAAGTACTTGAGAATGACTAAGGATTTAGTTTTGATATATGAAGGATGTGACCTAAGGATTGATAGATTCAAAAATTTTGATTTTTAATCAGATGTGGATGATAGAAAGCCTATCTTCGATTTTGTTTATACCTATAATAGAGGAGAAATTAGCTAGAAGAGTTATAAGCAAGCTATAACTATTGATTCCACTTTAGAGGCTGAGTATGTTGCTGCATTAGATGCTATAAAGGAAGTTGTCTGGATTTGGATGTTCATGACAAAACTTGAAATGGTTCCTTCCATTTAGTCTCTAATCTCTTTCTACTGTGACAATAATGGAGCAATTGCTCAGGTAAAAGAACCAAGGTATTACCAAAAATCCAAACACGTAAAAAGGCATTGTCATATTATAAGAGATATCATTGGGAGAGGTGTTGTAGCCATGTAAAAAATAGCTTCAGTAGAAAACATTGCTGATCCACTAAAAAAAGTAATGAGTCAAAATTAGCTGGAGTTTCATCTTGAGAAGATGGGATTGAGATACTGTAATGAGTGGCTTTAGAATTAGCTCTAGTACAAGTGGGAGATTGTTAGACTAATATGCCTTGGAGCTTAATGTAAATGTAATAAATGAATCCCAATGGCATTAAAATATATAGTTTATTTAAATTAATTTTCTATTAGTTATAAACTATATGTGTTTCATTAGTATTTTATATGAGAATATATTCTTAAAGAGTTTAAGAATATGAGTGACAAATTCTCATTGTCATTATATTATAAAATGTGTTCATGGTCATTGAATTATCGATTGGGACATCATTAATTCGGAAGACCATCACCATTGTTGTTATCCATTATAAGTATGTGATACTTATGGTAATAGGGCTAGTGAGTCTCATGCTACAGACATGTGATATTGTGACAACATGTGGACCCTCAAGTGATAAGTAAGTTGAATGGTGACATTATATTATGTTTACTTGGGTTTTACCACAATTAATATTCATTCAACTAGGTCATAATTATGAATATAGTCCTTTGACTTGAGGTGGAATGTTATCTAATATATTGGTAGCTATAGTTTGTTACTACTTACATACTTCTGCTAGTCACGCAGACTTATATGGCATGTGGTGATTATATGCAGTGATATATTGTGGTAAATGTTAGCCAATATAGAATTCATTTACTAGGGTAAACAAGGAAGGAATCCTATGAGTTCTGCTTCTCTTTGATATTAAATCCTTAGCCAAGGTAGATAAATTTCACTTGAAAGTTATTTCTAGTAGGAATCAAGATTATCAATAATTAGATGTCAAAAGTGGTCATATGATCAAGGCATATAGGGTTTGATAAATCCATGGCCCTAGTTGAGATAGGGAATTCATAATGAATGGATTCGAGTGTATGGTAATTATGATCGATAGGTCCATGTAAATGTCCATTGATTTGATCATCGACATTTATTCCTATTTAGGTAGTCATGATATGTTATGCTAGATGTCATTCATGACTTACGAGACTATGTATAAAATAAGGATTCTACATATAGATAAAGATAAAAGAGTTTTCTATATCTCGATTCTATTTAGGATATGAACCTAGTAAGTCACACACCATAAAGTATTGAGCAGACATTGGATAAAGAGATTATATATTAATATTTAATTGAAGTGTTAAGTAAATTAAATATTAATTATAATCGAATTAAACTTGTAATTAAATTTACAAAGACCCTAACATGTCTTGAAGTTCATTTCACAAAGAGTATATTTCTATTTAGTTATTTTGTATGAGATGCAAAAAATTAAAGACTAAAGAGAAATTAGGCTTGGACTAAAAAAGAAATAAATTATTAATTATGAGATAATTAGTTATTTATTGTGTAGAGATTCTCCACTAACTAAAGTGATGACTTCTCAATTTCCACTAACTCAATGACTTGGCAAGTGTTTTCATGTAAAGCACTAAGTCTTAACATGTGTCCAAGTTAGTGGAGAAGAGTAATGAGTTGTCCAAGTTAGTGGGATGACTCTACAACACAATCATTTAAAAGGCAAATTTTTGTCTGGTAAATGGTAAGACATGTTTGACATTTTTTATGTCAAGAGAAAGAAAAGGAGACTAGAAGCTTGGAGTGTTCATCTTTCTTTTCTTCTTTTTCTAACTCAAAAATTGAAAAATGACTAAGAACTAAGTCTTAGAAGTCCAAGTTGAGACTCTTACAAACTACCTAAACTAGAGGAAGGACTTGAACCTAAAATCAAGGGCAACCTAAAGAGCAAGGATCAAGTCCTTCATCAAGTAGAAGGGGAGTCATTGCTTACTCAAGATTGGTGTGAGATAAGCTAGAGGCTTTGCGTTTGAGGAGCTTAATGAAGGAGGAAGGAAAAGGTATTTGATACTCAAACCCTCTCTTTTAGTTGTTAATGTGTTTTGCATAAAATTGATGATTAAACCTTTTTGGATAAATGTGTTCCTAAACTTGTTAATGCAATTTAATTAAGAAGTTTGATATAACTACGTGAACAATTTTTTGTTGAAAGTATTTTGATAAAATTAGTAAATTGAAAAATTTTATAAGCTAAAACCTCTTTTTTTTTCTTTCCCTATGTGACTCACTTTTCCCTTTAGAAAGGTCTAGATGAAGCACTCTGAAAAGGAGGCCAGACCTTCACATTCATGATGTACGAAAGGGAGCAGTTGGTGAGTCTTTTTCTTTAAATTCTTTATTTTTGACATCTTTCCCTTTATACATTTTCATTTTCTGACTTTAGATCTTTGTTCGCAAAGGCGGGTGTTGGTGAAGTTGGAGACTAGTATTGGGGAAGTTGGGGACTCAGTGCCCTAGAATGTTGTAAGGCTAGTGAAAAAGAACTTCTTTAGAGAGAGGGAGGTTATTCCTCACTTCATAAGCGAAAGTGCTTTGACTTTGCCAGATATAGGTGGTGAGCTTGCCATAGATTTTTCCATAGGAAAAGAGCTTGATGGTAGTGGCAGCAAGGTGAGGGTGCTGAATGTCCCATGACCTCTAACTCAGGTGGAAGTCAAAGATATGTTGATTGACAACACCATAAACTAGGCCTTCAAAACTATCCTTGCTGTTGCTAACCAAAACCAGGAGGCAGAGAAAGCTAACCTTATAGTTCCAGAGGTTAAAGTTACCCCTCAAGCTACTATTATCAGTCAGGAGCCATCTAAGCTCAAGGCTGAACCCCCTCGAAAAGTTGAGATAAGAGAAACTGGTAGGAGGATGAGGTTGATAGAGGACAATGTACTTGCCCCTCCAGCAAAGCGTGTCCACATAGATCCTTCTTCAGATGTGGTGAAGCTGGGAGATCAGTCTGTGTGGGTCGAGGCTTCACTACCTTGGGTCTTCTTACTTGATACTAAGGGGCAGAGAGTCACACTAGGTGAGGGCTTCTTAAATGTTAGAGGCTCCATAGGCTTAGGGTCTAACTTGGTCTCTCATCTGAAGGTAATATTCTTTAACTCTTTCTTTTCTTTTCTTTCTTTATTATCTATTTTTGGATATCTTGCTTTTGTAGGATATAACAACCTTGAATGAAGAGATTCAATCCTTTGAAGTTCACTGAAGGAAGGAGTATGAGAAGCTATAAATAGTCAATGAGCTTGAGAGAATGAGTGTTGACAACCTTCGTCTTCAATTTGAGCAAGGCAACAAGGCTTTGGCTAAGCGAGATAAGAAGGTAGATTTACGTCGAAAAAGGGTCAAAGAGCGTGATTTTAGACATAAAGAAGAGGTAGATTTGCTCTAGAAGAAGGTTGAGGAGCTAAAGGCTAACCTGGAGTTGCTTAATAAAGAGAAGGAAGGCATGGAGATCACCTCCTTCAAAACTAAGAAGTTGCTTGAGGCTAAGGCTCAAGAAGCAAAGAACTCCTACGAGGTTGATATCCTTGCTATTGACAAGTTGTCGACTTTGAGGGGTAAACTTCCTACTTTGTTGATGGAGGAGGTTCATAGATTCCTCCTTCTTTAGAAATTAGTATAGAAGTATAGAGCTTCAAGCTATTACTGAGAGGTATAACTAGACCTTGGAAACTGTCTTCAAGGAATTCTTTGAGACTCAACGTAAGTACATGCTTAATACTAGTGATGATACTCTTACCAAGATTGACTTATCCAAGTACTTGGAGAAGATTAGCAAGCCAAATCTATCATTCCTTAATGAATTTACTTTAGCCAAAGAAAATTCAGGTGACCTCGTACCTCCAGATCCAGACCTGGAATCAAAAGACTCTGACGATTCAGATCATGAGGATCGTCGATCATTTTAAGGAAGGCATGAAGCACGGTCTTATTGATGACAAGAGGCATTGAAACCTCCATGAAGTTGGTCCTTCCCAAACTCAGTAAGACAAATCCTAGTCCTTCCCAGACTCAGCAAGACTGATCCTAGTCCTTCCTAGACTCAGCAGGACTGATCATATTCTTGATTATGGTCCCTCTTTTGTAATTGAAAATTGTCTTTGTACATTTTATGTTTTTAGTGAATTTTGATCTTACATAATTTTTTATTAATGAAATAACTATTTTCCATGACTTTTTCCTTTTACTTGCTTGTTTTGTCTCTTATTATTATCATTATTGCTTTTTTTTTCTTTTTATGGCTTTTTTGAATACATGAATGGTGTCAAAGTTTTAAACTATTTTTGATTTCTTACTTGTAAAATTTTGGACTAAGTTTCTCATGGCTTTACACACTTGTTAGTATGCTTTTAAGGGCTTCACACTTGGCTCCTATATTTATGGTTTGATCCTTGGATTACTATGTGCTTCTAAGTTTGAGGGTGCCCCTCTTGGAGGGTCTTTTGCCATTGAAGTTGGGCTTTGTGCCTTAGCTTACTAAGGACTTAGTACACCTCTTGGAGGATCTTTTTCCAGTCAAGATGGATGGTATCCCTAAACTCACTAAGGACTTGGTTCCCCCTTATAGGGTATTTTTCCACTCAAGATGGGCTTTGTGCCATAGCTAACTAAGGATTTGGTACACTCATTAGAGGGTCTTTTGTCAGTCAAGTTGGGCTTTGTGCCTTAGCTCATTAAGGACTTGGTGCCCCTCTTAGAGGGTCTTTTTCCAATCAAGTGGTGCTTAATGCCTTTTCTCTTGAATTGTTGAACATGCATCTCATGTTAAATGAATTATGAACATAATTTTTTATAGGAGAAGTGTTTTTATTAATTTTTCATTAATAGCATAACTTCTGATGTTTAATGTTCCATACATGTGGCACTTTTGTATCCCCCATAGTTCTGAGATTATATATTGCTGGTCCGATGATTTGGTCTATGATGAATGATAATTGGAATTTATATATAAGATTTTATGCATGTTCTTGTCCATTTTCATGTTAAATTGAACATAATTTGCTTGTTCTAATGTATTTTTTAGTTCATTAAGGAATCAACCTATATTTTGGAGATATGTAGCGATTTAAAAGGGTTTTGGTGCAAAATTCGAGACAAAAGAGCACAAATGGAGTGAAGCAAGTAATTCAAAACTTCCTTATGGGTTGGCTTATGGCCTGTGAATGGGCTTGTAAAGAAGCCTTTAAGAATCTTCCATTTTCCAACCAAAGCAGTAGGGAGGCAGTAGCTAAAAGGTTCTTCTCATGGTGTGCCTCATGGCCCGTGAGGGTGCTCGTGAGTAGCTCCTTTAAGCTACTACCCATTTTAGCCTTATGATGAGAATTGGACACGAAAGATCACATGGGAGACCTCATAGGTCGTGAGGGAACCCGTGAGACACCAAAAAAAGTCATTATTTAAGGTCTTTTGACCCCCAAAAGAAGGCATATTGGATTTTGGAGCCTTAAAAGTTTCAATAAACTCTAAGAACTGCTACGAATTCAGAAATTACATACCAAAGGAGGAAAAATAGAGGTGGAGACCCCATTTTCATCCAAGTTTAAATAATATAATCAAAGACTAAAGAAGATTTAGCTAAATTCTTCAAGGGTTTCATTCCTTATCTATCTTGATTAGACAAGCTTTAATTTATTTTGTATGGATTAAACAACTTATTTCCTCAATGAAAGGTATTTCTTTTACCAATTTATGTCTTTGATTTAAATTTATGAGCTTTACTTGCAAAAGCATACTTGCTTATATTATTTGACTATTCTTTCTTTGCTAGAGATAGAAAGATTGAACCTTGAACACTCATAGGCACATAGAATTGTTGTGTTTGCTAGAGATAGATTCACAAACTCCTAGGATTTTTATCTATTCCTTGTTCTTCCTAGTTTTTCTAATTGAATGGGTTTGAGAAGATATTCCTTACCCATTACTTATATATTAGGGATTTTGTCAAAAAAAGGCTTTATCTATATTTATGGAATACCCATTTGGTAATTGACTGAAATTTCATTGAGTTATTATTTAATACCATAAAACAAGTTAAAGTGAGTCAAAATATAGATACACGCCTTGTCATATTGTTATTTTCTATTAAGGCTTACTATTTTCTAAACTTTAGCATTATAGTGTAGTTTTCGTTTAAAGTTTGAGTAAAAAAATAACTTTAAAAACCACCATTAATCGATTACTAAACAATAGTTAGAGAGAGTGAGTTGGTGCTTGGCTCTTGGATATCTGTTGGGAGAACGATACCTGCCTTGCCCAGTTACTACTTGATACGACCTCATGCACTTGTAAGTGGTATGGTCGGAGTGTATCAAGTTTTTGGTGTCATTGTCGAGGATTGTCCAAAAATGGTCAACATTAACAACAAATCCAAGATTATTAATTTAGCAGTATTTGTTTACTAATCTCTTAGCTCTTTATATTGTGTTTTAGGTACTTGTGTATGAATAGAGCTAGCTCCACAGATTTAGTCCCTTACGATCCAGAATTACAGAGAACTGTAATGAGATTAAGCAAGAAAGGGAACTAGCTTTGGTTGGAGATGTACCACTTCTTGAGGAGTTCAATGAAGGTTCTATTTTAAAATTCGAGGAAGGTACCAAAGTGGAAGTGCTTAATCCAAATATGGAAGGCCAAAATCAAGCACATAGGACTTTGCTAGATTTTGCACGACTGGATATGAATAAAGTCGGTGGTACCATTCAAAGGTCACCAGTTGAGGCCAATAATTTTGAGATCAAGCTAGTCGTCATGAAAATGTTTCAGAACTCATGCCAATTTGAGGTCCTATCACATGAGAATCCCCATAATCATCTTGATGACATAATTGAAATTTGTGACACATTCAAGATGAACTGAGTGACGAAAGATGATATAGGAATGAGGTTGTTCCCATTTTGTCTTAGGGGTCAACCTGAGAAATGGTTAAAGTCATTCTTACAGGCTCATTTTACTACGTGGGGGAAATTGGTAGAGGCTTTTATAGAGAATACTTCCCTCCATCTAAAACTGCAAAATTGAGGAATGAAATTTATTCTTTTATGCAAACAGAGGGGGAACCACTTTATGAAGGATGGGAGCAATTTAAATAGCTTTTATTAAGGTGTCCTCATTATGAGTTATCACTTTGGAAACACATTGAGATATTCATAAATTGTCTCAATTATAACAATAGACAATCTTTGATAGCAACAAATACATGATCTTTGAGGGCAAAGACTCTAGAGTAAGTAAGAGATTTGATTAAAGAGATGCCTTTGGCTTATCATCAGTGTCAACTCTCCCCAACAGACCAACTGAGGATGAAAGCACTAGGTGTTCATTCTTTGGATCTTGTTATTTCCTTAACTTCTTAAGTGGAAGCTTTGAATTAAAGGTTTGATACTCTAGCCTTAGGCACTTCGGGTTCAAGACAATAAGGTTTGTATCATGAGAGTTATGGTGGTGGCCCCCAAACAAAAGAGTGCAATTTGATTAGTACTAGTGGTAGGCATGAACGAGTGGACTAAGTAGGGGGTATGTAAAGAGGAAACAACAAGAACAACCCCTACTCAAACACATATAACCCTGAATGGAGGAGCCATCCTAATTTTTCATCGAAGAACCAAAATGAAAGGGGGTCACCACTGGGTTTTTATCCACTAGTGCAAGGGCAACCTCCACCATTTAAGAAAAGTAGCCTTGAGGAAACTATGAAAAAATTTGTGCAAGCAACAAAGATAGGGTTTCAAAATGAAGAAACTACCATAAGAAACACCCATGCCTCTTTGTAAAATCTAAAGTCTCATGTGCGGTAAATTTCTAAGCTATTAAGTGAAACACTGGGGAAATCCTAGGGGAGAACTTTAGGCAATTAACCTAAGAAGTGGAAAAGTGATGGAGGGTGTTAGTGAGAGAGGACATGGAGAAAGTAAAAGGTATCCAAAAGGAAGAGAGAGAGAGGGGTAGTTGAAGAGGGGAAAATGGAAGGTGAGACAAGTAGGGGAAGTGAGCAAACTAAAGTACCACTACAAGTGAGGGAGTATCATTCTAAAGTGCCCTATCCAACACAGTTACAAAAGGACCAGATGGATGCATAATTTGGTAAGTTTGTTGAACTCTTTAAAAAATTGCACATAACATTCCATTTGTGGAAGCTCTTGCACAAATGCCCAAGTATGCCAAGTTCCTTAAGGAGATCCTCTCTAATAAGAGGAAACTAGAAGAGGTATCCTTGGTCCATTTGTCCGATAAGACTTCGATTATTCTTTCAAGGTGGTTACCTAAAAATTAAAAGACATCGATAGTTTCAATATTCCTTATTTAATAGGAAACCTTTAAATTTAAAAGGCATTGGCTAATTTAGGTGTTAGTATTAATGTCATGCCTTACAAATTTTTTAAAGAGTTTGGTATCGGGGATTCTAAACTAACACTGACGACCATATAACTTGCGGATAAGTTCGTGATACATCCTAAAGGGATCATTAGTGATGTGTTATTTATGGTAGGGGATTTCATTTTCCTAAATGATTTTGTGATTTTTGACATGGATGTGGACACATACTTGTCTTTAATTCTTGGAAGGCCATTTTTAAACATGATCTGTGCAATCATCGATGTTCAAGATGGTATCCTCACCTTAAGGGTGGATAGTGAGAAAATTGTTTTTCATATCAATAATGTAATGAAACATCCTTTGGTTTTTTTTATGATGAGGGCTCATGCAATGATCATGTGAGCATGAGTCCCTCAACTTTGGTACTAACTTTGTTTTCAAAGATTCCCTTAAATGGTGTCTTATGTAGGAAAAGATATTAGAGAAAGAATTAGAAATAAATGAGGAATTGATGCACTTGGAGGCTAGCAAGTATGTTGAAATGAAGATGGCATTTGCGTCTATTGAGATGCCTAGTGGTGACAAGGAAAAGCCCTCTATTATTGAGCCTCTGAAGTTTGAACTAAAGGTATTCCTAAAAAGTTTGGAGTATGCCTTTTTAGAGGAAGGAAGAAAGCTCCCCATTATTTTAAATGCTCGATTATCTTTTGAGAAAAAAGAGCATTTGGTTGGTTTGTCGAGAAAACATAAGAAGGTGATCGCTTGTAAAGTGGCCAACATCAAGGGAATTAGCCCCTCTTATTACTCTCATAAGATCCTTATGGAGGATGATTTCAAGCCAATAGTGCATCTACAGAAGAGGTTGAACTCTATAATGAAAGAGGTGGTCAAGGTAGAGGTCATTAAGCTATTAGATGTTAGTATCATTTACCCCATATTGGATAGTTATTAGGTAAGTCCAGAACAAGTTATACCCAAGAAGGGAGGTATGATCATCGTTCCTAATGAAAACAAGGAGTTGATTCCACAAAGAATGGTCATGGGATAGAGAGTTTTCATGGTCTACTAGAGACTAAATTATGCAACTCACAAGGACCATTTCCCAATGCCTTCCATTGACCAAATGCTAGAGAGACTTTATAAGCTATCATTCTACTATTTAATTGATGGTTTATCGAGGTATTTTCAAATACTAATTTCTCCAAATGATTAAGAAAATACCACATTTACTTGTCCCTAGACACTTTTGTTTACTAAAGGTGCCTTTCAATTTATGCAACATTCTAAGCCATTTTTCAGAGGTGCATGACTACCATTTTTGATGATTTGATAAAGGACATTATGAAAGTCTTCATGGGTGACTTCTCCATCCATTGAGATAGCTTTGAGGCATGTCTAGCAAATGTGGAAAGAGTAATTTTCCATTATGAAGAAATGAATCTGGTGCTAAATTTGGAAATGCCACATTATGGTGGAAGAAGGGATCATTTTAAGGCACAAGGCATCAAAACAAGGTATAGAAGTGGATAGGGAAAAGGTGGCCACAATAGAGAAACTACCTCCTCCAACCAATGCTAAGGACATAAGGAGTTTTCTAAGACATATGGGCTTTTATTAAAGGTTTATGAAGGATTTCTCTAAGATTGCCCTCCCACTCATTAGATTACTCGAAAAGGATGTGGATTTCAAGTTTGATGAAGAGTGTCTTGGAGCTTTTAACAACCTCAAGGAAAAGCTCATTCATGCTCCCATTATGGTGACTCTTGATTGAAGCCTCCCTTTTGAGTTTATGTGTGATGCAAGTGAGTTTGCTGTGGGAGTAGTCGTAGGACAAGGAAGGAAACAACACTTTAAACCAATTTACTATGCAAGTAAAACCCTTAATGATGCCCAAGTGAATTATACTACCACTGAAAAGGAGCTCTCTACTGTGGTGTTTTCCTTTGATAAGTTTCGTTCCTACCTTATCTTGTCAAAGGTCTATATGGATCATTCAACCTTAAGGTATCTCTTTGCAAAAAATGATGCTAAGCTAAGAATGATAAGATAAGTGTTACTGCTCCAAGAATTAGATTTGGAGATTAAAGACAAAGGGGAGTAGAAAATTTAGCAGTGGATCAATTGTCACTTTTAGAGAGGGAGATCATGAATACCTTTTTGGATGAGCAACTCTTAACAATGATAAGTGAGGTATGCATTTCCTCTTTCTTTCTTGAAATTCCTTGGTTTGATGACTATGCAAATTAACTTGTTGTGAGGGAACTCCTAAAAGATTTATCTTTTCAACAAAAGAAAAGATTCTTTTTTTATCTTAAATATTAATTTTGGGAGGACCTTTTCTTTTTAAACTTTACAATGATAAGGTGATCTGACGGTGTGTGGCATGGCTTGAAACTTTACAAATTTTAGAGTAATGTCATGGTGCACCTGTCATAGGTCATTTCAATCTAAATTGAATCACCTCGAAGGTTCTTGAGCTAAAGTTCTATTGACCTACAATCTTTAAAGACAACTATGAATGAGTAAGGAAATGTGACCTTTACAAAACATTAGGTAATATCTCATCCCATAATGAGTTGCCCTTCAATGGTATTCTTGAATGTAAGATTTTTTATGTTTGGGGCATCAATTTCATGGGACCTTTCCCTTACTCTTTTGGTAATAAATGTATTCTTGTGGTTATTGACTATGTGTCAATATGGATAGAGGCACAAGCTCTACCTAAAAATGATTCTCAGGTGATCATAAACTTCTTACACGTGTTATTTACTCATTTTGGCACACCCAAAGCAATTATTGGTGATAGGGGGAGGGAGGCACACTTTTACAATGTATAATCAAGTAAAATTTTGAAAAAGTATGGTGTTACTCATAAACTAGCAACCCAATATCACCCATAAAATAGTGTTCAAGATGAAATTATAATAGGGATATAAAAAGAGTCTTCGAGTAATCAATCAAGTACAATAAGAAAAGTTGGTTAGAAAATTTAGATGATGCTCTTTGAGCTTGTAGAACCATTTATAAGACTCCTATTAGAATAATTCCTTTTCGACTAGTTTATGGGAAGGCATATCACTTACTTGTTCAGATAGAGCATAAGACCTATTAGGCCATTAAACAAATTAATCTTAATTTGGTAGTTACAGGTGAAAAGTGAAAGCTATAATTCAATGAGCTTAATGAGTTGCAGCTAGAGGCATATGAAAATTCAAGGGTCTATAAGGAGTGGACCAAGCATTGGCATGATGTAAGAATTAAGTTAAGGATGGAGTTTAAGGTGGACAATAAGGTATTACTCTTTAATTCTTGCTTAAAATTATTCCCGTGCAAGTTAAAGTCTCGGTGGTTTGATTATTTCATGGTTAAACAAGTATTCCCCTATGAAACAATTGAACCAAGTCATCCAAAAATGGGTGACTTCACACTCAAAGGCTTAAGCTATATGTTGAAATAGGAGAACTCTACTAGTTTAAGGAGGCTTGGCACCTCCATGAAGTGGGGGTAAAGAAGCCTTACTTCATGTCCAACTAAGATGACATTAAAGAAGCACTTGGTGGGAGGCAACCCATTGGATTTAGGTTTTAATTCACTTTTCTTAGTTTTAAGTTGTTTTTATTTGACTTGAAAGGGAGATAATGCTTGATAGAAGGTTTTGTAGGTGTTAAGAGCTTAAATTTTCAAGAAAAAGGTTAGTGGTTCTATCCATGGGAGGTGTCAAGACCCGTGGCATGAACTAAAGGTAAGTTTGGATTAATCTATGTTCAACATTGCTTAACTGGCTCTACTTACGGCATGCGTCACAACCCTTGAGGATGCATGTGAGGAGGCAGTTAAGCTACTGCCAGACAAAACAAAACTGGCTTCGCTCATGAGGTGCCTCACGACCCGTGAGGAGACTAATTAAGGTTCTTAGAAGCATTAAAACATTCCCTACCTATGGTCTGGCTTATGAACTATAAGGGTGCTTGTGAGCAGGAAATTAAATGACATGGCAAGGACCACTTAAAACCCTAAAAATCACTCATTCTTCTTCTAAATACATGTCCAATTGCTACCTAACCCCTCATTTACTACATTTCACACACATATTAAAAAAAAACACTCACCGTCACTTTCTCAACATAATTTTTCATGGGATTCAAGGCTAGTTTTTTGCATTTCTTGAAATCCACTTGAATTGCACCAAGTTTCGATTTCTTTCCTTCGTTGCCTTTTTTGTGCTGCATTTCTATTTTATTTTTCTTTAATGTGTAATTCTTCATCGTGTTTATTAGGTTACATGTTTAGGATTAGTTTTTATTTTTATTTGTTTGGAGTCATTTGATAATTATTTTACTTCTTCAGTTTCATTTTCTTTTTTTTTTTCAATTTCTTTGCCTATTTTGTTTCTTCAATTTTGTTGCCCTAGGTTAGACTTAGTGTTTGATTTGAGAAGTTTGGACTGAATTAATACCTTCAATCCTTGACTTTACATATTAATTGAGTTTTGGAATGATTATTGTGTGAAAATTTTCATGTTTAAGGGACAGTTTTAGCCATGCATACAAAGCCTTTGGTAAAATGCCTAAGTGAAGGGCGAGGCAAGAGGAGGGATGAGGTGGGGGTTGGCAATAAAATTTTGCTAGAATATGGAAACATGTTGTGTTTATTTTTGCTTAAAAAGT
>CAOJBK010864846.1:0-51543 GCA_948294925.1 Codiaeum variegatum | reverse complement strand
ACTTGGTGAAATAGTTGATGGCTACCAAGATGTACTCATGACCGATAGAGGATTTCAATGAGATCTTACTGATGACATCAATGACCCAAATAATAAAGGGCCAAGGAGTTAAGATCGGGTTGAGTAGACATGAGGAAAGCTTCTAAGGCTCGACATATTCTTGACTTTTTGGACATCTTAGGGTGAACCATGCATAGTTGCCATTCATAGTTAGCCAGTAATAGTCTTGGTTCATTATCTTGCGAGATAAGGCCCACCACTCATGTGGGTTCCATCTGTCCCACCATAGATCTCCTTCATGATTTTGTTGGCTTCTTCATTGAAGAAGCATCTTAGATGGATGCCATTCTAAGTCTTTTTGTAAAGGATATCACCAATTGGGATGTATCCACTAGCCTAATTACCTTATGGTTCTCCATTCTGATTTAGAGGCACCTTCAGGATATTCACCTTTAGTGAGGTAAGTATAGATGTCCCAATACCAAGGATTTTCCTCAACTTCATTGATGTTTATGTAGTGGTCTTGAAAACTTGGCTGACGCTTGATGCTTATTAAAATAGGATGGTTAAGGAACCCATCGTGTATGTTTATTATGGATTTTAGAGTTTCTAATGTGTCGATAAATTTGTTTGCTTATTCTTTGAGGTGCTTATGGTAAGGAACCAATCGCTCCTCTCTGATCTTCCATTTCCCCAAGGCTTGAGAAACTATGAGGTTGGAGACACTGTATACCTCCAGGTTCTTGATTATGATCTAAAGGGATGATTTTAGTCTAAAGACACATGTTTCATACTCAACTTTGTTGTTTGTTACCTCAAAATCTACTTTGATTATGAGAGGTAAGCATTTACTAGTAGGTATGAGGAATACCATCATGGTACCATATCCTTTATTATTGGTTTCTCCATCAAAGTACTACTGCCATGGCTTATCTTGGAGGAATACAATGTCTTCATTGGGAAACTCAAGTTCTTCCCAATGATCATCTGTCAGGGCAGCAACCAATTGGTTAGTGATGACACCACCCTTGATGGCTTTCCTTCGTAGATACTTGAGGTTGGAGGCAGTCAAGACTTCCATCCATCTATCCATTTTGCTATTGAGTATAGACTTTTCTATGAGGCATTTGAGCAGACTTTGATTAGTAAGGACATGTGTGATGTATGCCCTCAGATAGTGCTGTAGTTTGTGGAATAACCACATAAGAGCTAGGCAGAGCTTCTCAATATAGTTGTACTTGAGCTCATGAGCTAGCATCTTGTTGCTCAAGTAGTAGATGGAATTTTCCTTATGAGAGTCTGAGGCATTTTGTGCCATCTTTTCCCCTAAGGCTTCTTCAGTAATAACCAAATAGAGTAGTAATAGTTTGTCAGGGTTTAGAGGTTGTAGGACTGGTGGATTTAGAATGTATTGCTTGATCTACTAAAAATGTTGCTTGACATTCTTCATTCCACCATTTGGAAGAATTTTTCTTTAATAGGTTGAAAATGGGACCACAAGTGTCCACTAGCTGGTTGTTGAATCGATTGATGTATTGGAGGTAACCTAGTAACCCCCTTATCTCTTTTTCATTTTTAGGAGGTGGCATGTTAATGATTAACTTGGATTTGGAAGGGTTGATCTCGATCCCTTTCTTACAAACCAAGTGGTTAAGGAACACCCTATATGAGGCTCTAAATATGCACTTATTAGGATTGAGTTTGAGATTATACTGTCGACGTTTAAGGAAGAACTTCTCCAGTGCTTACATGTGTTATTCGGGAGTGGTGCCTTTGATAACCATGTCATTGATATAGACTTCTACTTCCTTATACATCATGTCATGGAAGGCTTTAGTAGCAATCCTCTAGTAGGTGGCTCTGGCATTCTTTAACCTAAATGGCATCACTCAGTAATAGTAGGTACCCTACTCTATGATAAAAGATGTTTTCTCTTTATTTGGAGGATGGACCAGGATCTGATTATATCCAGTGATCAAATCAGTTAAGAAAACCATTTCTGAATAGAGTAGTGTGTCTACTAGCAAATCGATGTGTGGAAGAGGGAAATCATCTTTAGGGTATGCATTATTCAGATCTTGATAGTCAACACACATTTTGACCTTCACGTCCTTCTTCAACATCGGGATAATGTTTGTCAACTAGGATGGATAGCTGATGGGTTCAATGTATTTGTGACAAAGTTACTTTGATACTTCCTCCTTGATGGAAATGGACCAAGCCAATTTCATGCTCCTAAGCTTCTACTTGATAGGCTTGCAATTTGGATAGGTTAGCATCTTATGAACAGTGATGTTTGGATCGAGACCAGTCATGGGTTTCCAGGAGAAGTTGTCTTTGAATCTTTTGATGGAGGACTCTATATCCTATTTATTCGAGAATGCAAATGCAATATATGCATTTTTAGACATGTTATGACTGCTAGTGTTTATTGGTTCTTCAACTGCACCTTTTATCTTATTTATTTCATTATTCTATTTTTCTGTTTGACTGAGGTTAGATCATCAGTTGGAATAATAGAAGAAAATAGAGAGATAGTCTTGTAACAAGAAAATTTGGTTGTCTTATTAATTGAAATTACGGATATCCGATGGTCCAATTACATAAGATTCAATCTCATATTCAGAAGAAGAAGACTTAAACTCAGTACTGGACTCAGACTCTGATTCAATCTCTAATTTAGATTTAGTAACCTCAGAAAAGGTCTCTTTATAATGTCAGTTTTTGAGTTTTTTGGTAACAGTCTTGATCAAGGTGGAGAGGTTAGCTTTTTTTGCCTTATCAGTCAGGATAACTATCTCGCCAAAGAGGCTAGCTTCCATGTTTTCATCATAATCATTGCCTAGAAAGTATATGGGTTGGTAGTCTTTAGTAGTTAACTTTACATCAAAGAAGAGCTCGAAATTAGGAATCCTTATACGAGTCACTGGCCAAATCTATAGCTTAGGAAAAGCATAGGAAGGAACCGTCTCTCCTTCTTTGATGAAATATCCAATCACTATTCTAAAATAGGGCCTCAGGGGATAGTTAATTTCTCCTCCTTTGCTAGCTATAAGAGATGTTTCCCTTACTTGGGCTTTTGTCTCCTTAATGTCATCATCAATAGGGTAATATCCTAAGCCAAAAGATGGGATGGAACTTGGGTACTCATTAAAATATTTAATCCCTTGTTGGTTCTTACTAAGGCCCATGATAGGAAAATAGGCCATGTGCTTGAGGATATTCCCAATCGTTGGGTTGTAATATGGATTAAAATCTAGATAGATTCCTTTATTCAGGTCTTCTGTAGTATTAATGATTTGCACTAAAGAGAAGCCAGATAAAGGATATGCTAGCAGCTCAAGTTGGATCTCCAGAATGGGGATCGTGTCTGAGACTTCAAATTTTCTAGACGTGTTTGCTTTGATGGTCACAATCCCATTCTTCAGTGGGAACAACCTTAGCTTGATGGATCCAAGATCTTCCCAAAAGTAGATTAAAGCATGATGGTACATTAATGACTTGGAATTATATTTTGAAATTTGTTGGGCCCATGGTGATAGTTAGAGTTTTCACTCTCAGAACTTCTTTTTTTGAGTTGTCATAAGCCCATACAATTTGATCTGAAGGGGTAAAATTAGTAGCACTTAACCCTAAAAAACTTGCAACCTAGAGTGGGAAAACATTAAGTGTAGACCCATTGTCAACGAAAGTCATTGGCACAGTCTTCTCCCTTTGGATAACAATGATGTAAAAGGCATCATTATGAGGCCCCCATGCTAGATTTCATTGTCTGTGAAGGAGATTGATGCCCCTTAGTAAAACTTGTAATAGAGACAACCATAGTTTTTGGACATATATCAGGTGAGGTTTGACATTGACTCAATTCCTTATAAAGAGCTTGGTGATGAGTGTATGATGACATGAGTAAGCTCCACATGTAAATTTTTTCTTAGGTCTTTTCAATTACTTGAGTATAGGGTCCTCTTCAGGTTCAAGAGTTCCTTTATTTTAAGCCACAGGTTAGCTTGAATATGGAGGAGCAACAAGTGCTTGTATTATCCTCCCACTTCTAGTGATAGCATTTATTTCATCTCACAGGTGTCTCAGGTTGATGATGACATAACAATAATCATTTTGGATTGACCTTCTTAAGGAAGGTTGGCCAATCGAAAGAGAGTAATTTGGAGAGAAAGACTTCCCTAAGGATGGTAGGTCTTTTATGGTGTAATGAAAATTACTCAGAGTTACAACATTAGAGATAAGATGGGTGGAATCCCCTTCATCAAACTTAGTCAAGATTGCATTCATATTATCTCAGGTAGAGGATTCATGCCAATGTTTTAAGTAGGCAAAAGGAGCTCATCAGTGTCAATTAGATCTTGAATCTTATATTGCAATTGTCAGTTTTGTGGCCAGGCCCTTGATGATAATCATATCTCTCTGACATGTATAAATTTTTAGGTAATGGGTTTGGAATAGGTTTAGTCTCCAAAGGCTTAAATGAATCTTTCTTCAAACATTCCTTCATGAGGAAACTCATTGTTAAGCCCCTCAAGTTAGTGAATTCCCTTTCGTTTGATTTGAATGGGCTTGTGGAATGAAATTGCATTGACTTCTCCTTATTTTTGAGTACCATTGGTTCTTCTAAAGTGGGAGGACAAGGTCTACATTTTGTCCTTAATAAGGCCAGATTCAACCCCATCTTCGAGGCGGGTGCCAACATTGGCTAGAGTCTTAAAATATGGTAGATATTGTGTCATCAACTTGTCTCAATGTACAGGTAATAAGTTCTTGACAATGATGTCAATCTGTTTGGTGTCTATTGGTCTGTTTACCATTTGGGAGGCTTTCTTCCACCATCTAGTTATAAAAGCAGAAAAAGTTTCCTGCAGGAGTTGTTTAGTGGTTTCCAAATCCTTTATTTTAATATCAATTTCTTGATTATAAGAATAATGTTTTACAAATTCATTATGAATGGACTCATAGGTTATTTTTTATGAATCCTCTAATTGAATAAACCAGTTCAAAGCTATACTAGTAAGTGACTACTGAAAGAGATGAGCAAGAAGCTCACCTTCAATGCCAAAAAGGTGCAGTGCTCCATTATGGATTCTCAAGTGGATGGGGGGGAAAGAAGGGGGGGGGGGTGGGTGGGTTCAAGAAGTGCCATTGAACTTCTCAAATACTGGTATTTGGAACTTAGGAGGAAGCCTAACATTGAGAAAGGGAAATAATACCTTCAAATCAATGACATTTTCTTTCTTCTTGAGGACTTTGAGGGTCTTTTCTGTCTCCTCATACTTCTCAACTATGGACTTGAGCAATGGGTGTTCTTGGGTCCCTTTTAGGAAAGGTTCCACAGTAAGGGCAGTTAGGGTACTAGTTCCATGGTTAGTTTATGGATTCATGACAATGACTTCATTAGCCATGGGTTCCTTCCCTAAATTTGATGAGGTGGAAGCATGGTTGGTTGGTTGGACCCCAAATTGAGCCATCATAGCTTGTACTTTTCCTAGTATGGTATGCTTTCAGGCTTAATCATTATAGTTATGGTCTCGCCTTTTCATAGTCTCATCTTATTTTATGAGGATTTCAGCAAGCATGGTAGCAACATCAACTGGTGGGGTAGGTGGAGTTAAGGCAGTGGCATCAACAGTTGGGTTGAGTGTGTTGTTATCTCCAATGTTTGACATATTAACCTTTAAAAAAGAGAAAATGAAGAATCATTTTTTATGAAAAAGCAGGCCAATGGCAAGAAGGTAGAAAAAAAGGTGAGGTGGGCTTTTTTAAGAGTAATCTAGAATAGTCCATTCGATCCAATTTCATTTTAATGTCGTGATGCATGCGTGCATGTATGCATGGATGAAAAAGGTTTTATGATGACAGACATATAATCAGAGTTTAGGGTACATGGGACTTAGGGTCAACTCTAATCATTATGTAGTTGTTTAAAGATTCCCTAGTAACCATAGGTGAATCAAGGAGATTTACGTGGGTCCGATTGTTATCTGCAATCTCATTATCCCAACCAAAAGGATGGGAGGATACGCCTTGGAGTTGGATGATTTCACTATCGACAAAGCAGTTCCAACGAGGGAAGCTCACTTGATGCTACTCTCTATCCCAGTTTTCCTAAACTAAATAAGCATGTGAAGTGATGCATGAAGCCTACTTTCATACAGTCTTAAGCTAAAAATGTTTTTATCAAAAAATAATCCACTTAGATTTTATCAGTTCTAAACATCCCCAGTAGAGTCACTAGCTGTAAGGTCCTGTCCGAGCCTGCGGGATTTTGCAGCATGCCTTCATATTTATGGATCGAGGAAAATAATCATGTAGGGTCAGATTGCACATGGCGTCACAGTTGTGTCCTGGTCCCACTTGGGTACACTCCATATGTGTTTGTTGGTGTGTATGTGTGATGTGTTTAAGGCGCCATTTAATCTTTAAGAAAAGTAATTTTCCTTAGGTAATTAAGAAACCAATTAAACTCTATTTAGAAAATCTATTTATTTTCCCAATTATTTTGAAAATTGCTGGCCCATGAACCATAGTTGAATTCAGGGATTCTAATTTGATAAAAATGTTCATAAAAAGTTTTTTCAATTCTAAATAGTTTTGGCTTAAGAAAAACATGCAAGGTTTCAATTAAAATCGATTTTATGTATGTGGCATACTCGTGATGAATGAACAGTTTAAAGTATGCAATTCATGATGCGTGAACAGGATATAATATGCATGACAGAGATGTAAAGGAAGCAAAAAAAAAGCATGAAGTGTAATAGGGGTCATTCCTCTAGCTTGAAAGGGGGTTTTAGGGAAGACACACATCTTAAAACAAATAAATAATAAAATAATTATATTAAAAATAACAAATAACTAGGTAATCCTTTCTCGAGTCCAAATGGATATGGGGAAGACACATATTCGCTAAATTAATTCCAAACCCAGAAAATTGAATGATAATATTACAAATAATGGAAACAATACACATAGTGAAACAAATAATAATAACAAAACAATTAAACAAATAAATAAAATAAGAATGGGAAAATAAAGAAAAAAAATATAGTTTTGGAGTTGAAGCCATTTTGAAAAGGCTTGCTGACTTATCACTTTTAATGGGAATCAAACCCCACGTTGTTCTCCCTTCTCGCGAAGGGTGGGGTAGTTTTGAAAATAATGGGTTGGAAGTTTAGTTGGTTTAGAAGCTAATTCATTTTAATTTTAAAAGAATTAATCTGATAGACTTTTAATTTGTTTAGTTTTTTGATTAAAATTGATTTTTGATAAATGCGAAATACTTAGTCATTTTAGGGATTTAATTTGAATTATTTCAGAAAAGTGATTTTTGGACAATATGAAAATGCCTTGTTTAGATTAAGGGCTTATTCAGAACTAAAAGATCAGAAATACAATACCGTATTTACCTTTGGCTTATGAGATTTCATAATCGGTTTCTCGAAAGGCTTGATGAACCTGAATTGTCTCTTCGTTGTGCTCGGAGAGGTCTAATGTCTGTCTGTCTAGAATGAACTAGTGAAAATTGAAACGTGTGTCTGATCAGAACCATAAAAAATGACTTCTTTTAGTGGAATTATGGTATATTAGTTTAATTCTGTGTGGTTTTAGTGTCTAAAAATGTGTAAAAATGCTTTTGGATAGGGTTTGGGATCAATTTCCAAAAGTCTTTAGAAACTGACCAGGAGGGTCAAATTTATGGAAAACCGTGTCAAAAAATTTGAAAAATTTAGACCTGATGCGTCTGGGCCAAAACGCGTGTATTTGGAGCCAAACACTTGGGTTTTGGCTCAAACGCATGCATTTTGGCCTAGGTGTGCGGGCTTAGTTTTTCTGGGTCCGGTCTGATCTATTTGAGATTTTTTTTTTAGCTTTTTTTGATTCTTTTGAGTTCAATTTGAGCACGGTTTGAAATCTTAGGCTTGTATTGACAGTTTGGATTTAGTGTACAAAAATTAGGATTCACAAATCTCCATATCAAATGCAATTCACCATTTTTTTTTTTATTTTCTTGAATTAAAGGAGGAGGGTGACTTTTTCTTTTTTATTTTTGACATCTTATTTATGGCTTTGTAAATATTCTCCAACTCATTATCACTTTCACTAAGTCATTTGATATCCTCTCATCAACACTTGAATCGTTATGGGAGAATTTATGAGCAAGTGGCTTCCTATTTTGGTTCTCGTCCTTCTCTGAATTCATTTCATATGTTAAGAGTTTTCCAATGAGTTCATCTCTTGGTAGCATGCTCAAATCCCATGCTTCCCCTATTGATGCTACCTTGGCTTCAAAGCTCTTTTTAGGTAGGGCTCTTAGAATTATGTTATTTACATCTTCTAGAGAGTATCTCTTCTCATATTTTCTCAAGCTCTTAACAATGTTTAGAAGTCTATTGGTCATAGTTGTAATATTCTTATATAGATTTATAGAGAATAAATAATACCATGGACTAATATTTGGATCTTCTTTGATTTTATTTTTTGAGTGCCTTTTTTATAATTCTTCAAGGTCTTCAAAATAGAATGGGCACTTTTGCAATGTTGGAGCTTTTTAAAATTCTCACTAGTTAATGTGCTAAATAGGATATGCATAGCTTTACTTTCCTTTTCATTATCTTTTCTTTGTTCTTCATTCCACACAGTCCTTAGAGTTTTTACTCTCACATTATCAACAATCTTTGATAGAGGTCTCCACTCATTAAGCACATGATCCCAAAGATCTTATCCATCTTCCCCTGTGCTCTTCCTTAGCGATCTCATTAGTTGGAAAAGCTTCTTTTATAGGGGCTTAGAGAATTTTCTGCCCTTCCTATATCAATCTTTTTGCAATTTGCATATAGGAAGTAAGCCTCTCATCCTTTACCTTAAAGTTTCATTAGACTTGGTTGAGTGCAAACTAGAAGTTGTTATATATGGTAATATGTTCCATCCTGATTTCCCTGGAGAGTTTAAGCTCATTAAGCAATGGCTCATACTCAGCCCCGCTATTGGATATTTTGACGTCCAACCTCAGAACATATTTTATGACTATCTGGTTTGGGCCTTTAAGAATGATGCCCACATCAAAGACCTTAATACATATAGCTCCATCCACCCATATCTGCTATTTCTCTAATGGTATGATATGTGTATCATCCACTAATATGAGCTCTACTGTAAAGTTTCCCAACACCTATACTTTCTTTGCCTTTCTAAGTTCATACCTTACTCTATAGGCCCTTATTTTCTTGGCCTATTTAGATATCATTTATGACGTCTCAAGATTTTTTTAAGATCTTTCTTAAAGGGAGGTTTGTTTTCACAATATAGTGTGAGCTTTAATATAGTGTCTTAATTTATATTTGGACAGTTATAGAGTGAACACACATTTTTCTAACTTTGGATATCTCACCTTTTCATCCTGCAGGACCATACTCATATAATAAATTAGGAACTATTCTCCTGCTTCTTCTCTGACCAAGATAAATGTAATGGTGTCTTCTGTGGTGGATAGGTAGATGTACAACTCTTCCCACAGGACAAGTACAATCAAAAGAGGTCAGGAGGTCAAGTACTTCTTCAATTCTTCAAACAAGTTTTGACATACATTTGTCCTTTTGAAATCTTTCTATCCTTTCATTGCTATATAGAATGACTGATATCTCCTGACTAAGTAGGATATTAATCTCCCTAGTGTTGTTATTTTACCATTAATCAATACACATCTCTTACATCCTTAGGAGGTTTCATCTCAAGGATCACCTTTATTTACTATGGAATTGCCTCTATCTCCTTTTTTGAGACCATGTAACTTAGGAATTTTCATGTGACAAACCGAACACACATTTCTTGAGCTTAAGCTTCAAATTATGGGTGTATAAGATCCTTAGTACCATCTTTATATATTTGGGATGATCTTCTACTCTCTTATTCTTAATGATCATGTCATCCACATAAACTTCAATGGTTTTGCCAATCTCATATATGAACATTAAGTCGACCATCCACTAATACATGGCTTCTACATTTTTTTTAAATCTTAAATGGCATAATCCTGTAATAATAGGTATATTGATATGTTATAAATTAGGTCTTTTTAGCATCCCTTGGGTTCATATGTATTTGGTGATAGCCCAATTTGGTATCAAGGAATGAGGAGAGCTCATCTCCTATTGTATAAGTAACTAATTGATTGATACTGAGTAATGGATAAGGATCTTTAGGAAATTCCTTATTCAGGTCAGTAAAATCAACACACATCTGATAGGATTTATTGGGCTTATTTACAAGCACTACATTAGAGATCCATTCAAGATAATGAACCTCCTGAGTGATGCCTGCTTCTAACATCTTCTACACCTCTTTAGCTTGCACTCTAGTTTATCTATTAAGTGCTTTCTTTTCTTCTGAGCAATGGGATAGAATGAATTATCAATGTTTAACCAGTGAATAATGACCTTTGATTCCACCCTTACAAGGTCAGTAGTTTCCTATACACATGCATTTGGATTCTCCTTTAGCTTAGCAATCATTTTGCTTTTGACTTGAGAGTTCACTTCATCATCGACCTTCACTTTTCCCATTGAGATCATTACTTTGAGACCTTTACTTTGGGTTTAATGAATTTGGGACAATGTGAAATTTCCTCTAAGTCTAAATGAGCTGCTTGGTATACTCCTTTTAAAGCATTAAAATATGTTTGCCTTGATGTTTCTTAACATTTAGTAGCTAAGACTATGCCTCTCACGGTTGGGATCTTAAAGATTAGTGGTAAATGCTTAGGATGGACACTTTGGCATAAACATAGGGTTGTTCCAATAGAATATTGTAAAGAAATGTCATGTTTACTACCTTGAACTCCATTTTGACTTCATGTGATAGATCATCATCACCTACTTCAACATCTAACATGATTATACCTTTTAAACTTACTTGCTGATTTCCAATCCTTACGAGGAGTGGCCACTACCTCATATCCTTCAAGTTCAGCTTCATTTTATGGAATACATCTATGGTAATCATATTTACCAAGCTACCATCATTAACAAAGATCCTCTTTAATTTGTATTTATGGACGAACATTGTATAACCAAATGAGTAAGGATGAACCATATGTTTTCCATCTTCCTTTGTGAAGGTTATTGTACACCAAGCAATTGGATGAGAGCTTTGCTAAGTTAAAGGTCAACCCTTCTATATAATTGAAAAAATTTCTCTCTTCCTTTGGGTGGACCTATCCCTACCTGAGCTTCCTCTAAGAATATACATATATGTTCCTTTCTACCTATTTTTCCCTTTGTCTAGGATAGTCATCCCTTCCCTCTTCCCATTTCTCATATACTCCTAGCTCTCTTCTTATATGGTCAATGCCCTTTATTTTTTGACACGACACAAGATTCTAGAAACACCCTTTTGAACTAGCTTCTTAATTTCTTCCTTATATGTCTAAAGTCTTTTGTGTCATTTCCCTTATCTTAGTCGTACTCACAATACTTAGTAGCATCCCTCTTTTTAAATGACTCACTCATTTTGGAAGGCCGTTTCACCTCTACCTTACTCTTCTTAATTTACATCAGGATGTCTCTTAGCATAGAGGTTAAGGATGTGAAGGAACTATACTTGTCAGACCTATATCTCCTTGGTCCTCGATCATGGTGCTTCTTGCCATTACCGCTGCTACTTCTTGCCTCATCCATTTTTTCTCTCACTTTCCCATAAGGAAGGGATGTAGATCTTGCACTCTTGTTTCCAAGCTTTGTAACCCATCTTCTAGCTTGATTTATGCTTTGGCTACTGCCATCACTTGAGTGAGATTTTGTACATGCTTAGCTAAAAGCTTTGACTATAGGGTCTTACTTGTCACACCACTAAGCAAGGTGAGGTATGATATGTTAAACTGAAGGTTTGCTACCTTGCTCAACTCTCTATTAAACCGATATATAAAATAACCCAAGATCTCATTCCCTTTCTATCTTATGGAGAGTAAATCTATTGAGAGCTTTAGTTTAGCCCTCAAGGCAGGGAATCTGGTTTGAAAAGAATCAGATAATTTTTTGAAAGATGTAATGAATCAATGTGGTAGGGATTGATATCAATCTTAAGCTACTCCATCTAAAGTTATGGGGAAGAGCTCATAAAGGACATGATAATTATAAGTTTGGGAGTGAACCTCCATCTTGAACTCGTTCATATGACTCCCTGGGCAGGAAGACCCTTTATAATTTTCTTAGTTAGTTGGCTTCTCAAACTCTAGAAGGTAGTCATTTATAAAGATAGAGTCTTCTAAAGGTGATTCCTTAAACATGTCAAGGTTAAAACCTTTTCTTTTTATTCCAAAGGTTTCCAGTACACCCTTAACCAGCTTCTTGAGTTCATTCATTGGGGGAGATTTTCCATCTGAGTTCTCACCCTCATCTTCTATTTTAATCATAGTCTTATTGCATGAGGTTGGACCTCTTGCTCCAACCTCATCCTTTGTTGTCCTATCTTCCACCCTCTTAGCTAGTCTAGCATTATGTCCCTCTTGAACATGATCTTATTATACTATTAGGGAAATCTGAGTTATAGACTGAGCTTGCATTTGAGAGACATGATGAACCTATTATCTTAATTCTTCCATTTACTTTTATAGCTCAATATAGGCCTCATATTTCCCTTGCATAGCTATAGGGTTATTAAAATCTAGAGATGTCTATCCCAAATTTATGTATGCTATTCCATTCTAGGCTTATGCCATAATGTATCTGACAATAAGTGGTCCTTGAAAGTGTCCAACGAACATTTTGAGGCCCCTTGAAAATTTTCATTAGCAAATTTAATGGATTCTAGAAGTTTCCCATAGGCATGTTTTGAGGTCATTGAAAGTTTTACATAGGTACATTTTAGGCCCTTCGAAAGTCATCATTCAGGTTCATGCTGGGCTCTTTTGGGAAAAGGTTTAGGGTCAATTTAAGATCAAGGTTCCGCATTGGATTTGTCATTATCCTTTCACAGGCTAAAAAGAGAAATAAAGATACAAACTGAATCCTTTGAACTCCTCGAGATGACTGGTGGTTTATACCTTGAGTCTGGTGGATGAATATGAGATCAAATGAATGAGCATAAGGTGATGCCTGAGGAAAAATACTCTGATGTCTAAGTAAGTAAAGTATAGAGACAAATAGAGTGAATAAAGAGAGAATAGATTAGACAAATATAGAAAGTGATTAACCTTTTTCTCTGCAAATTCCTAAGGTATTTATAGTGGTGGTTTTCAATGGCTAAGATCCTTAAATTAAAGGGACATAAGAAAATTGCCTTAGCCATTGGAGCACATCTCTATACTGCTACGAGTAATTCAAAACATGTTAGGTATTGAATGACTATAAGCTTCACCTGTAAATCTGATAATGGCCAATTATACCTAGTTATTACTCCATATCTTGGCCTTTATTCGTGTTAAATTACATTTAATTTACTTAACCTTTCTCTTGCTTGGGCTTTTATTTCTTCAATTTCATCATTATTCGGGTGGTAGCCTATGCCAAAAGGTGGAATAGATGATGGATACTTAGCGAAAGACTTCATCCCTTGTTGGTTCTTTCCAAGGCCTATACTAGAAAAATATGCCATATGCTTAAGGATGTTACTAATCATTGGATTTCAATAAGGATTAATGTCTAGAGAGATTGCTTTCTTCAGATTTTCAGTAGTCTCGATGAATTAGACAAATGAGAAACTAGATAAAGGATATGCTGGCAGCTTAGGTTAGATTTCTAGAATGGGAATTGTGTCTAGGGCTTCATATTTCCCAGACATATCTGCTTTGATGGTTATTATTCCATTATTGAGTGGAAACTTGACCTTTTAATGTAGAGTTGAAGGCACCTCCTTGGCTTGGTGGATCCAAGGTCTTCATAGAAGCAAATTGAAACATGGTGGCACACTGATGACTTGAAGTGGCACTTGAAAGTTTATTAAGACCTTGGTAACGGTAAGAGTTACCACCCCCTGAACTTCTGTCTTTGAATTTTCATAGGCTCTCATTATCTGATCAGAAGGGGTAAAATCAATAACACCTAAACCCAGAGAATTTGCCACCTTAATTGGGGAAACATTTAGTGGAGAACCATTATCAACAAAAGTCATTGGGATGGTGTTTTCCCTTTTAATGATCATGATATAGAAAGCATCATTTTGAGGTCCCTAGGTGGGATTTCATTGTTAGTAAATCAGATTGATGCCCTTTTGGTAGAATTGGTGATAGAAGTAACCAACGTATCTAGGGTTATGTCAATAGGTGCTTGACATTGGCTCAATGCCTTACAAAGAGCTTGGCGATGAAGATAAGACTTGAGTAGACTCCATATAGAAATGTTTACCTATGTCTTCTTCAATTGTTTGAGCAAGGGGTCCTCTTCAGTTTCAAGAGTTTCCTGAGATTGAGCCACTAGTTGGCTTACAGATTGTGGAGGAGTAGCAGATGCTTACGTTATTCTCCCGCTTCTCATGATACCATTAATTTTGGCACCCAGATGTCTCAGGTCAATGACACAGCAATAGTTATGTTGGATTGACTTCCCTAAGGGAGGTTGGTCATCTAAAGTTGAGCAATTGGGGGAGATGGACTTTCATAAGGAAGGTAGGTTCTCTCCAGTGTAATGGAAATTGCTCAAAGGCACAACATTAGATATGAATTGAATTCAACTAGGATAGAATTGACCTTATATTCTAGAAGAGGATTAGTGCCAATGTAAGTAGTGGGTAAGAGAAGCTCATTGGCATCGATCAGGTCTTGAATTTTATGCCTTAAGGTCTTATAATGGTTTATTTTATGGCCAAGCCATTGATGATAGTCACATCACTAGTACAAGTTAAAATTCTTAGGTAGAGGATTCAGAATGGGTTTTTGTTCTAGAGGCTTAAATTCTCCCCTTTTTAGGCATTCCTTGAGTATTAGACTTAATGTGACCCCACCTAAATTGATGAATTATCTTCTCTTGATTTGGATAGGTTTTTGTGTAGAAATTGCATTGACAACACCATCTTTCTGAGTGAATTATTTTTGCTGAATCAAAGGGACAAGGTATGGGTTTCATCCTTTATGAGGCAAGAGTTAACCCCATCTTCAAGGTGTGAGCCAACATTAACCAGTGCCTTGAAATTGCATAAATACTATGTCATTAGTCTATCTTGATACACTTGTAGTAAATTTTTGACAATGATGTCAATCTGTTTAGTGTCAGTTGGTCTGTTTACCATTTAGGAGGCTTTCTTCCTCCATCTAGTGATAAATGCAGAGAATGTCTCTTTTGGATGTTGTTTCCAAATCTCTTCTCACTACATTAATATTTTAATTATATGAATATTATTTTACAAATGCATTACAAATAGATTCCCAAGTCAATTTCTTGGAATCATCAAGTTGTATAAAATAGTTCAGAGTTGCACCAGTAAGCGATTGTTGAAAGAGATGAGCAAGGGGCTCACCTTCCTAACCCAAAAGGTGAAGTGTACCATCTTAAATCCTTAAGTGTGTTGAGGGGAAAGAAGTTCAATCAAACTTCACAAATATAGGCATTTGAAATTTGGGAGGAAGCTTGGCTTTGGGAAATGGACTGAAAGCCTTGACATCAATGACATTCTCTTTTTTCTTAATGACATCGAGGGTCTTCTACATTTTCTCATACTTTTCCATCATGTTTTTGAGTAGTGGATTATCTTGGGTCCCTTTTAGAAAGGATCTGTGGGAGGGGCAGTTGAGGTAGAAACTCTAGGAATAGTTTGTGGAGGCAGAATAACCTCGTCTTCAGTGATGGACTCCTTTCTAGAATTGGATGAAGTGGATTCATGATTGGCGAGTTGAACCCTAAACTATGCCATCATGGCTTGAAATTTGTATAAGATAGTTTACTCTTAGGTTTGCATCATTGTAGTCACAGTTTCTTATTTCTTCTTGATATCCTCATCTTTCTTTTTTTAGGATTTCAGCCAACATTGAAGTAATTCCAATAGGTGGAGTGGTGGCACTGGTATTAGCAACAATGATGGGAATTGGTGCGCTCTCATTGTTTTTTGACATATTGACCTTTGGATAGAAAAAAGGCTGGGTATCATCTTTTTGAAAAGTTAGGCCAGTGGCAGGATTTTGTGAACTTTTTAAAAATAGTTCACTCAGTCCAATTCCATTTTGATGTAGTGATGCATGCATTCATGTATGCATGAATGAAAAAGGTTTCATAATGATAGGCATATAATCAGAGTTTTAGGGTACATGGGACCTAAGATTAACTCTAATCATTACATGAGAGCTTGGTATTTCGAAGGTTCCCCAAAGAGAAGTGGTGCGATATACCTAACCATATATGAATCAAAAGTTTCATGTGGGTCCAAAGGCTACAATCAACCTCATTATCCCAACTGAAAGGATAAATGGGTATGCCTTGCAGTGGGTGATTTCACTATTGACAGAGCAGTCCCAAGGAGGGAAGCTCACTCGATGCCACTTTCTTTCCATAATTTCCTAAAAGTAAAGGAGAATGTTAAGTGATGCATGAAACCAATGCCATACAATTTTAAGCCAAAGTTTTTTTTATAAAAAATAATCAACTTAGTTTTTATCAGTTTCAAAACCCAGTGGAGTCACCAGCTGTGAGGCTCGTTCTGAACCTGGGTGGCTTCCAGTACACCTTCAAGTTTCTACCTCAAGGAAACTGACCTCGTAGGGTCAGATTGGGCATGGCATCTTGGTTTCGGCAGTTCTCACTTTTGTGAACTCTTAATTAGTTATTGGATGCAAGTCTAAAAGTGTGAGTCGCCACTCAATCTTTAGAAAAAGTTAATTTTCAAGGTGATCAAGAAACCGTTTTAACTCCATTTTATGAAAATCTGATATTTTACCCAATTTTGTGGAAAGGACTAGCCTCAAACTAAAGTTGAGCTTGGGGATTCGTGATTGATAAAAAGATTTTGAGAAAATCGATTTTTCCATTTTTCTAAACAATTTTTTCTTAAAACTATTTGTATGAATTTGGCTAACAAGTAATTTTTGTGTATGCATGACATACGTTCATGATGCATGAACAGTTATATCATACTAACATGATTCATGGCAGTTATTATAACATGAATAACAATAATGAGTGAAAAGCGATAAAAAGCAAGAAAATAAAGAAGGGTCCATCCTCTAGCCTCGAAAGGTTCTAGAGAAGGCACACATCCTCAACTATGCATTAATGGTGAAATTATAAAATAAATAAATCAAAAATAGTAACAACACAGAGGATCATTTCTCTAGTCCAAAAGGATAAATGAAAGGCACACATTCCCTAAAAGATTACAAAATACCAGAAAAGAATATAATAAAAAATAATACAATATAAAAAATAAATTGAAATAATAAAAAATAAAAATAATAGGAAAAAAAGAAAAGGAAAAGTTTTAGAGTTGAATCATTTTGAACAGGCTTGTCGGCGTATCCCTTTGAATGGGAATCAAGCCCCACATCATTCTCCCTTCTTGTGAAGGGTGGGGTTATTCTGAAAATAGTGGGTTTGGTTGGTCAAGTGTTCTGAAGTTAATTCATTTTGTTTAAAAAGGAATTAACCAAATAAGCTGTTAATCATTTCATGATTTGATTAAAATATTAAATTTTGAATAAGTGAAGTTTTCTAAGTTAGTTTTAAGGACTTTTATTCAAAATCAAAATACAATATCATTTTTTAGATATACAACCTTTGGGTTTCAAGACTTTGGAACCAGAGGATTGGTCAGTTTGATGAAATCGAATCGGGTCTCATTTGCATTCGAAGCGGTCTATCTGTGCACTGACTAGAGTGAGCCTCAGGAATTGTGAACAGAATATGTAGAAAAATTAGTACGATAGAGTTTTAGTGTAGAAAATAGTTTGGAAAAGTGCTGAAACAGAGGTTTGATGTTAGATAATCTGTTTGAAAAGTGACCCAGGGGGGTCGAATTTATAAAAAAAATGTCAAAAAAGTAAAAAAAGTGGGCTTGATGTGTTAGGGCCCAGACCCATACGTTCGGGCCTAAACACATGAGTCTGAGCCTAAATGTATGCGTTTGAGGACTAGACTCATGCATTTGGGCATTGATGAATGTGTTTGATTTTCTAGGTTCGGTCCGATCTATTTCGGTTGATTTTTCAAGTTTTTTGGGTCTAATTTGAGCATAGTTTGAACCTATAGGCTCGTATTGACGGGCCGGTTTTAGCAGTGCTGAAATATGGGTTCATAGAGCCATAAATGATTTCACTAAGTGGATAGAAGTAGTTTCATTGAAAAATGTGACTCAAAAGGTTGTGATTGGATTCATTAAAGAATGCATAGTCACTCGAACCAGCCTACCCCAAATGATCGTAACTGACTAAGGGACCTTGTTTCTAGGTGAGGCAATGAAGGAATATTACAATGAACATGGGATAAAATAGTTACACTCAACCTCCTACTATTCTTAAGAAAATGGGAAAGTAGAGGCTACCAGAAAGGTAATTAAGGTGATTATCCGAAACATGGTGGATGACGATCCTAGGAAATGGTATGAGCTTTTAGGAGACACTTTATGAGCCACAAAGATAAGCCTTATAGCAACTACAATTACCACCCCATTCAAACTTACCTACGAGAATGATGTTAGAATCCCAGCTGATGTCACGGTTAAGTCCATCTGAAGAAGAGACAAAGACCAACTCACTCCTGATAAATATGATAAAGTTATTTATAAGGAGTTAGATGAGTTAGAATATGAAAGGATAGCAGCTTTAGACCGGATGCAAGTTTTGAAAAAGAGAGTTGGAAGGGCTTATAACAAGTGGGTTCAGCTTAAGGTATTCAAAATTGGAGATTTGGTGTGGAAAGCTATCCTATCGCTTGGGGAGAAATAACCTAACATGGGATAGTGGTAAGCTAACTGGGAAGGACCATTTGAGGTGAAAGAAATTATGGGCAATGGTTTTTACTGACTCTTGGGCAAGGAAGGAAGGAATTAAGGCTGATCAATCAATGGCAAGTACTTGAAATTGTACAAGCCATTGCTATAGGATTTAGTAAACTGATCTTAGTTTGAAAAAGTTAGAGAAAAACTGAACTAATTCTTATAAGAACCAATTAAATACTATCGATCATGGTCATTGTATTTGAACTAATTATGGGTATCTATATTTTATATAATTAGTTAAATATTATGTTTGTGTATTGGTTTTTCAAGGCCGATTATGTTTGTTATCGATCGACGTCATTATCTTATAGTCGACTTATTTGTTTAATGTTGGTTCTTTTATTCTAATCGGCTAAGGAATTTGCTTTGTATTATAACTCTGCCATAGAGGCTGATTGATTATACATTATAAGTAAATTATTCTAAATACAAAGGCAATCTATGAAAATTCATGGGCATTTAGAATAAGACATCCATCCATTCATTAAAGCTCAACTCAATACGACAAAGCCTTAATCCCAAGTTAATTGGGGTCGGCTATATGGATTCGCTTTCTCCACTCGGGGTGATTGTGAACCATATTATCATAAATGTTCAAGAACTCAAGATCATGTTGAACGACTCTACTCCAAGTTAGCATAGGTCTACCCCTCCCTTTTTACCCACATCTGCTCTAATTTTCTAACTGGTGCATCTAAAGGTCTACTTCGCACATGTCTAAACCATCTTAGTCTCCCTTCTCTCATTCATTCATTAAAAAGTAAAAATATAAGAATATTTAAAGGAATTGGCCCCCATACATATATTTCCCACAAGGAACTTATTTAATATTACAAAGGATGGGGACAAAGTAAAGATCTAAGAGAATATTAGGAACAACTTCTCTACCTCTCACTGGAGGTTTTCCTCAACAGGCCCGTTCTTCTCAACCTCCACTTCTAGGATGGAGACGATCTCAACCGATGCTTTAACAATACCCTTTAGTGCCTCATTATCCTTGCAAGCTTCCTTTGCCTTGGCCGTCGTCTAGGCCCTTTGGTCTCTGAGGAATATTAGATTCCCTAACTAAACAATCAATTCTCTCTCCAGCTCCTCAACTTTCTTTGCGGCAGTCTCTATCTCCTTCTCCAAAGAATTAACCTTGTTCGCGTGAATCTTGCATCGCCCTTGGATTATTTTCTGCTTGGGTCTATGTTTTGTGCATATTTTCTTTGTACATTTAAGTTTATTTTTTACCTAAAAAATTGCGTTTAATGTGTTTGCTAAGTGCTTTTTATAGAAAGTCAAGAAATTATGCAAAAATGGAGTTATTTGATTGAAATATTAAGTTCATAAGCGAATGAATACACTTGGAGAAATTTTTGGAGTGTTTTGAAGAATTTTTAAGATGGCACGAGCCATGGAAAATGCATTCTGGGCCATGCCAGTTGTTGGATTGGAGGAATTGAAGAAATTATGAATTGCATAAGTTGTGTGAAACCACTATGGGGCTGTATGATAGCCCGTGCAGTTTATTATGGGAAGATGCCTTGGAATCACAATATATAGAAATTGGCACCGGGTCGTGCGTACCAGGTACGGGGTCTTATGCCTTTTTTAACTAGAAAACTTCTCCTTATATAACAAAATAAAAATCTGCACGGGGTATTAAGCGAGACACATGGGCTCTTGCGTGCATGAAAAGGGGCCATACCGACCTTCCGAGTCAGTGTAGAAAAAGGATTTTTTTTTTCAAGTTTTAGACATCTTAAACCCTATTTTTCACTATGTAAGGAGTGCTATTGATGTATTCGAGATAGAAAGTTTGTTTGAAATGTTCTAAACGAATTTCTTGAGAGAGAATTAGTTTAGAATTATTTTAGATTGACTTTGAGTAATTGTTTTCATTAGTTTTCATTGGTTTTGTTATTTTTCATTAATTTAGTGCATGTTAAAGATTGAAGTTGAATTTTTGCCAAGGATATTGGGATTTTTCTACACTTTCATTGAGGATTCTTTTCTTAACTTTATTGCTTTAATTTCTTTTAATTATTTTTTCATTAAGAGATTAAGCATGATTTCTCTAGAGATTATTGATGATTCATTGAGAATTAAGTCAATCATGAACTAAATTTGTTATTATCTAGAGATTGAAGTATGAAGTAGTCTTGATATGATTAATTGTCAATTGGTAACAATTATGATTGAGTTGAATTAATTCTAATAATTGTTTGCTCGATCACCGATTAGTTAAATTAGGGTTTAGGTGATGGAGTGAGAGTGGAAGTCTAAATCTGAAACTATTCAATTGGGATTCTAAAATGAATTAGAAATATAACATTTAGTCTTAACTCCTTTAATTGATGCATGTTTCCTTTATATTACTTATATGAATGCGACAGCTATTAGAATAAGTTCTAATTGAATAATTGCATTAAAAATTGGAGAGTTAAACCTAATTAATTGAGTTAATAGTGCTAAATAATAAAGGATAGACTATGGAGAATCAATTTCTCTAGACTAGTTCATATCATTAAATATTCATTAAATTCACTGTTTGCTTATTTAATTTACTTTGTTTTCTAATTAAAACTAAAATCTTCTTTTTAATTTCACCTAAAGAAACAAAATAATAAAGCTAAACTAACTTTAAGATCCTTGGGAGATAAGACCTTGGTTCTCATCATGTGCTACGATAGCCGTATATTTGTAGTAGCTATTTGTTAGTATATTTTGAGGCAAACAACTTTTTAGCGCCTTTACCGAGGATTTGAAAAGATATCGCAAGGCGTTGTTGTTGTTATTATTATTATTATTATTATTATTATTATTATTATTATTATTATTATTATTATAGCTTTTAAGTTGATGTTTTCTTTTTATTTTCTTTTATTTCCCCAATTTTATGGAAGGGAGAAGATCTTTTGAAGGAGAACTTGTCCCTTTTATTGATAATGTACACAAGATTTGAACTAATAACATAAAAAACACAGAGGATCCACCAGTAATTCAAATCCACATATAGATCCACATATAGACAACAGGGAGGTTGAGGTAGTAGATCTACAAAATTGAGGTAACGAGAACCGAGTTAATCCACCTAGAATCATGGCTAAAGAGAAGAGACTTATGAAAGAATTTGCTAAGCCAGTCATTAGTACGACTACTTCTTACATTCAATTTGACATGGAAATAAGGAATTATGAGTTGAAATCTATCCATTATAATATGCTGCCATAATTTCATGGGATGGCTAATAAGGATCCTCTTAACTTTATTCAAGATTTTTACTCAGTCATTCAGGCTATTTCTCTCCATGGTCTGAAATAAGGATCAATTAAAAATGAGGTGCTTTCCCAATACCTTGAAAGAGGCTACAACGATTTGGTTGATGACTTTTCCTTATGATTCTTGAACTATGTGGGAAGAGGTTTACAATAAATTCATGCAAAAATTTTTCTCCTACCAAAAGATAGCTGACTTGCATATAAAGATTGCTAATTTTACTCAGATGGAAGGAGAGCCCTTCTATGAGGTATGTGAATGCTTTAAGATACTGTAAATTCAATGCCCATATCATCATTATCCTTTGTAACTATTGAATCAATTCTTTTATGATGGGCTTACGTATCATAACCAAGGGATAATTAATAATGCAACTAGAGGTTTCATGAATGAGGTTACCCATGATAAGGCTTATCAATTTTTTGAGACGTTTGGAACTAATTCCCAACAAAAGAGTGTAAGCAGTAGGTGAGCTATTGCATATGAGGTATCCCATAGCAAAGACATGGTTATGTAAATTGCTGAATTAACTCGCTAAGTGGAGCTATTAAAAAGGCAAGGTAACATACTGGTTCATGTTTAAGAGGTGTGTGAGTTATGTGGATTCTATGAACATATTGCTAGTGTTTGTCCTTCCAGATTCGATTCTGCATCGGGTGAGCTTGAGGAAGCTCAAATTCTTGAGGGATTATAGCCAAGGGTTCAAAATAATCCTTATTCCAATACTTATAATCCTAGTTGGAGGAATCACCCTAACTTTAGGTGGAGAAATAACAATGCTCAAGTTCCTTAATTTATGCTAAGGAGACCATATCAAAGAGAAAATTTTGGTTTTCAAGAACAACCTAGAAAATTTTTGTACTCAACAATAACCTAGAAGTTTGGAGGAAATCCTAAAAAAATTTATTCAAGCACCCAAACTCAAGAGACTAATAATAGACAATTTGATTCTATGGAGGCTTCAATGTAGAAAGTGGACACCCAAGTGGGACAAATTACAACACAAATGCACAACAAGTAACAAGGAAAGCTTTCAAGTCAACCTGATCAAGCCAAAGCCTTTATGGTCCTTAAAAGTGGTAAGGTTGTTGATAATAATGTTGGTTCTAACCTTTCTAAAGTAGGAAAAGAGGAAGAGCATGAAAAGGAGCATAACGAGGTGCTCAAGAAGAAAGAAGAAGTGAATGCGAGCCTAACTCCTTCAAAGCTTTATAAGGCAGCTGATCCTTACTGATTGCCTATTCCATTTGCTGAAAGGCTTAAAGCAGGTAAGAATGACAAAAATATTTGCGGATATTTTCAAGATGTTGTCAAAGGTAAGTATAAATCTTCATTTACTGGATGTAATCTAGAAAATTCCAGCTTATGTAAAATTTTTCAAATAACTTAATTCTAAAAAACATAAACTAGAATTAGAGGAAAATATTATTATTTCAGAGGTAGCAAGTGTTATTTTACAACATAAATTACCTCCGAAGGCCAAAGATCCTGGAAGTTTTGTAATTCACGTTGAGTTAGGTAATAGAGAGAAGGCTAGAGGCATGCTTGATCTAGGTGCTAGTATAAATTTAATGCCTTATGCCTTATTTCTCCAATTAAATTTGGGTGAATTGAAACCCATAAAAATGTTCTTTCAATTAGCTGATAGGTCATTGAGATTCCCTAAGGGAATTATTGAGGATGTGCTAGTTCAAGTTAAGGGTTTAATTGTGCCTATTGATTTTATTGTGCTTGAGATGGGTGATGGGTTGACTAATAGGTCAGAATTGCATATGTTGTCGGGTATACCTTTTATGGCAACCACTAATACTATTATTTATGTTAAGCATGGAAAATTGACAATGTTTGTTTTAGGTCACACCGTTGTATTTTCCATATTTAACAACTTCACACACTATGACACAATACATATGGAAAATACTCCCCTTTATAAATGTTACTTTCTTGATTATGTTGAGTATGATGTTAATGATATAATTAAGTAACATGTTTTTAATGATGAGCTTGAATATGTACTTACAATTAAGGAAGGAACTAAGTCTATAGTTCCTGAAATTGTAGGTTATTTAGATAATTTGAATAAAGATGAGATTGTTGAGAATGATGAGGTTGAGACTTTAGATGTTTCTTTTAACTACAGTGTTAAGAAGGAACCTTCTTAAAATTTGGAGTTTAAAGAGCTCCTCAAACATTTAAAGTATGTTTTTCTAGGTGAGGACAAATCTTTTCCACTAATTATATCGTCTAAATTGAGTGAGGAAGAAGAAAAAAGAATGATAGCTGAAGTTAAGAGATTAAAATAGGCCATAGGTTGGGGTTTGAGTAATATTAAGGGTATTAGTCCTTCCACTTTCATGCATAGAATAAATTTAGAGGAAGGGGCTAAGCCAAAGAGGGATCTGAAATGTAAGTCGAATCTAACTATGAGTGAGGTAGTAAAGTAAAAAGTCCTTAAGTTGTTGAAAGAAGGGGTAATTTACTCCATTGCTGATAGTGAGTGGGTTAGTCCTATTAATGTGGTTCCCAAGAAAATAAGAATCACCATGGTAAAAAATGATAAGAATGAACTAGTCCCCACTAGGAAGGTGACGGGGTGGCACAAGTGTATTGATTATAGAAAATTAAATAATGCCACAAAAAAGGATCACTTTCCTTTGCCGTTCATCCACCAAATGTTAGATATTTTAGCTGACCATGCATTTTATTATTTTTTTTGTTGGACTTTTAGGTTATTATCAAGTGGCTATTGCATTAGAGGATCAAGACAAAACAACTTTCACGTGCCCCTTTGGCACATTTGTTTTCAGGCGAATGCCTTTTAGAATTTGCAATGCACCGATGAGTTTTCAGAGATTCATGATGTCAGTATTTTCTAACATGATTGATTATTACATCGAGGGATTTATGGATGACTTTTCAATTTTTGGAAATTCTTTTGATGATTGCTTGAATAAATTAGTTTCCATTTTGGAAAGATGCATTGAATGTAATATTGCTTTGAGTTGGTAGAAAAGTCATTTTATCATGGCATAGTTTTTGGTCACTAGTCTCTAGTAAAGGTATGAAAGTTGACAAAGCAAAAATTTATTTAATTGCTAATTTTCCTCCTCCCACATTTGTTAAAGGGGTAAGAAGTTTTTTGGGTCATGCTGGCTTTTATAGGAGATTCATAATTATTTCTCCAAAATTATTCAACCTTTGAGTAGGTTATTAGGGAAAGATCTTTTGAATTCAATGATGCATGCATGACAACTTTTCATACCTTGAAAGAGAAACTAACTATTTCATCTATTATTATTGCCTCCAATTGGTCTTTACCTTTTGAGCTTATGTACGATGCATCTAACTATGCATTGGGAGCTGTTTAGGACAAAGGGTTGACAAACCTTTAAGAGTAATATACTATGCAAGTCTAACCCTTTCTGATCCTCAATTGAATTATACCACAACTGAAAAAGAGATGCTTGCTTTGTTTTCACATTAATAAGTTTAGGGCATACTTAGTTGATTTCAAAGTCATAATTTATACTGATCTTTCAACTCTAAATTATTTATTGATAAAACAACATGTGAAAACTCGATTGATTAGGTGGGTGTTACTAATTCAGGATTTGATTTTGAAATATGTGATAAGAAGCTTAGTGAGAACGTAGTTGCTGATCACTTTTCTAAGTTACCCTTCTCATCCAATGATGAATATGAGCTAAGCAACACCACTAAAGATTTAGAAGCATTTCCTGATGAACAATTTTTTGCATTGTCACAAATCCCATTGTTTGCTGACATAACTAATTATCTTGCATGTGGTACGGTTAGAAAGGCTACGTCATTTCAAGAAAAGAAATGAATATTTCATATTTAAAAATTTTATTTCTTAGTTGAGTCTTATTTGTTTAGAATTTGTAAAGATGAAATTATCCGATGACGTGTTCTGAAAGAGGAGCAGGTTAGTGTTTTAAAATTTTGTCATGATATGTATTGTGGTGGACACTTTGGAGGAAAAAAGACTGCTGAGAAAGTATTCCAAAGTGGTTTATATTGGCCAACTTTGTTTAAAGATGTTCATTCTTATTCTATCATTCTTATTCTAAACATTGTGATATATGCTAAAGAGTCGTTAATATAGGAAGAAGGAATGAGATGCCCCTAACTAACTTTGTTGTGGTTGAAATTTTTTATGTATGAGGTGTTGATTTTATAGGATCGTTTCCCATTTCTTTTGGATTTTAGTATATTATTATTGGTGTTGATTATGTTTCAAAGTGGGTGGAAGCAATTCCTAACCGGACTAATGATGCTAATGTTGTAGTTAGTTTAGTAAATGAATTTATCTTTAGCAGGTATGGCATGTTAAGTGTAATCATTAGTGATGGGGGAAGCCATTTTTCCATAAAATTTTTGAAAAATTGTTGAGTAAACATGGTGTTAGGCATAAAGTGGCAACCATATATCATCCTTAGACTTCGAGAAAAGTTGAGACCTCAAACAAATAATTGAAAGGAATCCTTGAGAATACAATTAACTCGTCGAGAAAGGATTGGTCTAATCAAGTGAATCAAGCTTTATAGGCTTATATGACTACCTTTAAGACTCCAATTGGCATGAGTCCTTTTCGGCTAGTATTTGACAAGGCATACCATTTACTGGTTGAGTTAGAACATAAGGCTTATTGGGCGATCAAAGCCCTTAACTTTGATATGGACAAGGCCAAATGGAAGGGGATGTTGCAACTATCGGAATTGGATGAGTTTTGGAACGAGGCATAGGAAAGTGCAAGGATTTACAAAAAGAATACAAAGGTGCTTCATGATTGAAAGCTTCTTCATAAGCATTTTAAACCAAGTATGAAAGTTTTAACTCCCACGTCAAACTTTTTCCTGGAAAATTAAAATCACATTGGAGTGGTCATTTTGAGGTAGTTCATATGCATCATTTGACAGTGGTTGAATTGCTTAACTTCAAAACTAATGAGAAATTTACTGTTAATGGTTATTGAGTTAAGCAATATTTTGGTAGTTTGGATGAAATCAAGAAAATTGAATGCATATCACTTCAAGATCCTTGAATTCTTCTGCAACGTCCATCTAAGACGACATCAAAAAAGCACTGAGTAAGAGGCAACCCATTGAATTAGATTATTTTTAATTTTTTTTTTCTTTTTAGTTTAAGTTTTTAATTCCATTGTCAAAAAGAGATAATGCATGGGTATGGTTGCTTTGATTTGTGATTTTGCAAGGATTTATGATGTTTAAGGAGCTAAAATGGGTATTTAAGTGTGTGGTATGTGGTACATAGAAAGTGAAAATTTTGCCTTAAAATTTCTCACAAACAGTAAGTGGTACGGGGGAAAGATCTTCAGGCATGAGCTATGCCAAAAGCCACAGGCCCCGTGTGCCTTATTGTGAGGGAGGTAAGTTTTAATTTGGCATGAAACAGTAATCCAAATGACTCAATATGCTCCAAGCATGGGGCTATGTCAATAAAAATTTCCCCATGTGCCTTAGTGTACAAAATATGGGTTTAGAAGTTTTGGACACAAAGATCTACATGGTCAAGGCATAGGGTTATGCCACCTAGAATTTACCTTATGCATCTCTCTGTACCAAATAGAAAAAAGGGCATGGGTGGAATGCTTTACGTATGGCCCATTCGCACAGAAAATTTTCCCCGTACGCCCTTGTTTTTAATACACATTAAAAAGGGCTTTTCAAAATCTGAAACTTGACTCTTCCATACCTCCTACATACAGTTTCCCCCTTTTGCATGATTTCTTCCCATTCTTAACACCTAAAATCATTATCAAATTTTTTATTCTCTCTTCTGAATCTTTATTTTATAGATTACTTGTGATTAAAAACAATAAAATCATCTCTCTCTTACTAACTTTCAAATCAAAATCAAGTAAGTTTCTCTAAGATTCAATCCTTAATTTAATTTAAATAAAGGCATGATTTAGGGTAGAGATTGATAGATTTGATAATTAATGGGTATAATCAATTCATAATTTAATCTCTTTTATACCCATTAATCACATATAGAATTAGGGTTATGAATTGATTGAAGTATTTGAACTTTGAACCCTAGTTTTTATAATGTGAAATGCTTAGGCCTTGTTTTTTTTTTTTTTATTGTGAATGAAATTCTACTTGTTTCTTTTCTTGAATTGAGTTGTTTTGTTTATTTGGAGGTTGTACTACTATGAGATTTATGCTTAATCTTTGTCCAATTACATTACCTACTACTTGTTTGATGAAATTTCTCAATGAAATTTTGAGCAAAATTTTAATGTTTTAATCATTTAATTGGCACTTAAATGATATTTTAAGGTTGTTTTGATCAAAATTTTGTATTGATATGTGGTAATTGGTTGATTTTGTGCTTGTTATTACTTAATTGGGCTAAGATTTGAGCACTAACCTATGAGAGTGTATTAGTAATGCTTGTGTTGGGTTTGTTTTCTTGTTTTATAGTTGGCTAGAGATAGAAAAGGGAAGAAAGTAGCTAAACCCAAGGGGAAGAAGAGAGCACATACATTTAGTATAGTGGAGGACTCTATTCCACTTATGACACTAAGGGTAATTAATGACTCATTTATTACTATCCATAGGAACCTAAAATTTTATGATTGAGAGGGCCAGCAGAGGTTCCTTACTTTGGCTAATAAGCTATCTTTGCTTCATTGGTTGATTGACTGATCGAGTTTGGAGCATTCATCGCTCCATGGAGAATTGAGGTAGTATGCTAAATGTCCAGGTTGGAGGAACTTTTTTAATATCAATAAGACTGCATACTAAGAACTAACTTTGTAATTCTATCACCTACTTCGATATGATGGAAAGCAGTTTAATGCGAATAAGGATGTTCAGTTCTGGATTGATGGTAAGGATTATAAGGTATTGATGGCTGAGTTTGGATTGTTGATGGGGTTGTATACACAAGATGAAATTGATTCTCCTATTAAGAGGCCATTACTGATTAGGTTAGATATAAACAAAGGGATACTTGATGGAAAAAGCACATTGGGATCAATTCTAAATTTCATGACAGGCGAGAGAAAGCTATTACTTATAAAGATTTCTACATACAAGTTATGCATAAACTATTATCCCACACTATCACAGCTAGACTTAAGAGTAAGGGGCATGTGCAAAATGATGACTATATGATCCTTGGTAAGTTGAGAGAGGGGGTGCATTTGAATGTTTCCTTTTTCTTGTTAAAGATTTTTTTTTAATCAAGTGAAGAAGAAAGATGGTTCTTTAGTGGGAGGTGCGTATGTGATGCATTTGGAACTGAATTTGGGCTGTAACTTGGAGCATCCAGACAGATTTACTATGGATGGCACATCGATTTTTATTGATTTGGAGAAATTCAATAATTTGATAGAGATTATGCAAAACCAGACCTGCCACCACCATCTGATTCATAGCTTACTCCCAATGAGTCTATTCCTACACTTCCACCTATTCCACCATCAGTTTTTATGCCATCTACTTTTGCTACTACTGGTCCTAGTATCCCTTCTACTTTTGGTGTTGATCTAAGTGTTTCTACTGGACCGAGTATGCCTTCACATACTGTTGACCTAGTACGAGTGCACAACCACCTCCAAATCCTCCATATTATTTTCAAGGTTGAAAATTGACTATTTTGATTAGATACATCTGCTGGGTGTAGATTATAGTGATCAAGGATAGAAGGATTGGAAGTCGATGCCTCATGAGCGTCAAGTTTGTTGGATTGAGAGCATTGGGTATAATGGGCAACAAGATCATTAGATGATAATTCGTCTTTTGTGTCGAAATCAAGATTACATTAAGTGGCTAAATAATGAAAGCATGAAGTTTTGGGCACAACATAATTATATCCTAAGTCAATCACCTCCAAAATCAATTAGGTTGTATAAAATCTACTTAAATCCTGAGTCCGAGGAGGGTGATGAATCAATGGACAACTCTTCTGATGATTTCGAAGACGGCGATGTGGAGGAGATATCGTCGGATGAGGAGTGACATTTCTTGATTCCTTTTTGAACAATGGTTTTTTTTTTTTTTCTATTTTTGGTACTAATGACTATTGTTTATTTTTTGTTTTTGGCTTTTGAATTTTGGATTTATTATAGGATTATATGCTTTTAAAATTTTTTCTTACTTTTTTTGTTGACTTGCTATATGGAGAAGGATGCATGGATCTTATTTCAATTTTCTTTTTATGATTCAATGATATAAATTTTGGACAAGTTTTTCTCTACCATTTCATTTTTTGTTTAAAATTTTCTTTTTAGCACATTGGACATAATGTATATATTAGGTGTGTTTGTGTGTGTGTGTGTGGGGTGGGGTGGGCGGGCGGATGGTGGTGGTTAAGGATTTAAAACCTTGGTTTGTGATTTTAATTGGTTAATTTTTGCTTTGACCTTAAGCAAAATAAGTTTTGGCTTTAAGGCGATGGCTTAGCGATCTTAATTGAGCTGTGAATTTCTTTGTTAAAATTTTTCAAAATTTTTGTTAATCGTTTTGGTCAATATTTTAATTTTCTTTCTTAGTTTATGAATTTTGGGTTAAGATTTTAAAAGTAAAGAGTTTTATTGATACCATAGTATCATTAAGATTGGAAATTCTTGTTAAAAGTTTGAGCATATAGATTAGATTGTTGCAATGCTGAGGTTTTTGGTGAAATATTTTTAGTAATGCTTAGGAATTTAATAATGTTTTTTTTAATATATATAACTTTCATTGATTGTGCATAATCTAAAATCTGCAATAAAAAATAAAGAGCTTTGCAAAAAAATTTCATATTCTATTGGTTTCTGTTTTGCACAACATGAAACTAATATAAAGGAACTATGAATAGTGTTAGTAGACAGATGATGTGAGTGATAAGCTAAGTAACTAGGAGTGGGCACCACAAAGTGCTTATTTTCATGTTAAAAAGGCTAATGAAAAAATCTGTTAAGTCGGGCTCCTTAATGTGAAAAGAAAAAAAAAAGAAGAAGAAAAGTGCATGTGCTTAAACATTGCATGAAATGTTTGTTATTTTCAAAAAAAATATTGAGTTACTTCCTAAGCATGAATATCTTTATTAGCCTAAATTTTTAGCTTTGTTGTATGAAAAGAAATTTTGCACGTTCATTTAGCCTGAATTTTAATGATTGATGATGCCATAGACCAATAAAATTTTTAAAATTGAGTTCTAAGTTTAAAATTTGGTTAACTAAGTTTTCAGATTTTTGACATAGGCTAGATTGAATAATTGAATGAGAGGAGTCAAAATTTGGTTTTTCATGGTTTGAATTTAGAAAGTTAAGTTTTTCAAGTCATTGCCATTGTTCTAATTTGCTTGAGGACAAGCAAAAATCTTAAGTGTGGGGGAGTTATTTTGTGCATATTACATATTTTCCTTGTACATTTAGGTTTATTTTGACCCAAAAATTACATTTACTATGTTTGTTAAGTGATTTTTAGAGAAAGTCAGGAAACTGTGCAAAAATGAAGTTATTTGATCAAAAGATTAAGTTCCTGAGCGAATGAATACACTTGGAGCAAATTTTGGAGTGTTTTGAAGAATTTTTAAGATGGCACGGGCCATGTCAAATGCACTCTAGGCCATGCCAGTTACTGGATTGGAGGAGTTGAAGAAATTATAAATGGCACGGGCTGTACGGTGGCCCATGTAGTTTATTATGAGAAGATGCCTTGGAATCGCAATATACAAAAATCTGCATGGAGTTGTATGTACCAGGTAGAGGGCCATGCACCTTTTTGGACAAGAAACTTCTCCCTATGCAACGAAACAAAAATCCGCACGGGGGAATTAAGCTAGCCACATAGGCCCACGCATGCATTAAAAGGGGCCATGCTGACCTTTCGAGCCAGTGTAGAAAAATGATTATTTTCCAATTTTGGACATCTTAAACCCTGTTTTTCACTATATAAGGAGTTCTATTGATGTTTTCAAGATAGAGAGTTTGTCTGAGTCGTTCTAAGCGAATTTCTTGAGAGAGAAATAGTTTAGAATTATTTTAGATTAACTTTGAGTAATTGTTTTCATTAGTTTTTCAGTTTTTTTTGATATTCTTCATTAGTTTAGTTTGTTTTAAAGATTGAAGTTGAATTTTCACTAAGGATATTGGGATTTTTCTGCACTTTAATTGATGTTTCTTTTCTTAACTTAATTGCTTTAATTCCTTTTGGGTTATTTTTGCATTAAGAGATTAAGCTTCATTTCTCTTAAGATTATTGTTGATTTGTTGATAATTATGTCAATCATGAACAAATTTTTTTATTGTCTAGAGATTAAAGCACGAAGTAGTCTTGATATGATTAATCATTGTTAACATGTTAATTGGCTAAAAATTATACTTGATTGAATTGAATTAATTCTAAGAACTGATTGTTTGATCACCAATTAGTTAAATTAGGGTTTAGGCGATGGAGCGGGAGTGGAAGTATAAATCTGGAACAATTTAATTGGGATTCTAAAACGAATTAGAAATATAAGTTCTAGTCTTAACTCTTTTAATTGATGCTTGTTTTCTTTAGATTACTTCTATGGATGAGATTGCTAATAGAATAAGTTCTAATTGTATAATTGCATTAATAATTGGAGAGTTAAACCTAATTAATTAAGTTAACACTGTAAAATCATAAAGGATAAACTATGGAGTCTCAATATTTCTAGACTTGTTCATATCATTGCATATTCATTAAATTTATTGTTTGCTTGTTTAATTTACTTTTTTTTTTCAAATCAAAATTAAAATCTAATTTTTAATTATACCTAAAGAAACAAAAGAATAAAGTTGAAAAAACTTTAAGATCCTTAGGAGATACGACCTTGGTTCTCATCACGTGATACAATAGCCCGTATACTTGTGGTCACTATTTGTTAGTATATTTTAAGGCGAACACTCTGTACTACTCAAGCTTCTATTAGGAATCCTTCAAGTGCTATTGAGTAGTATTGCTGTACTTGAAGGCATGGAATTTCTTATAAAAGGACTTCAAGAAGTTGATCGTTGTGGCTTTCCAGCCATTTTGGAGATGCTCCTCTATCAAATGTTCAGCAATGAACTTCTGACTCTCCTTAGTTTCAGCCCATGCCAATTCTTTGAAAAGCAATATTAGCCCTTTGCTTACCGAATATGAGTGTTTTTTTCTCCCCAATCTCTTTGTTGATTTTGGCTGAAGAGGGTTGAAGGGGCACAATCTTTTTACCCTTTGATTTTAGAAATCCTTCGTCATCGGTTCTAGAGGAAGTAAAATAATCTTTAAGGTCATCTAAGTTATCCTGAAAAATGGAAAATGTCATTAGTATAGGAGACTAAGAAGGTATTTCAAAGACAAAAAGGTGAAATATACCTTAGCAGCAACCTCACTAGAAGCCACCTTGGCAGGAGGAATCTTTGCAGGAGACTCCCTACGACTTAAGCTCTCAGCCACTTCAGGTTCTCGCTCCTGTGTCAGATCAATGGTGGCTAATTCTCCATCTAAGGTGATGGCTAAGGAAGGGTCTCCATTGAAGGGAGAGAAGAAACCCTTTGGTTTGATGTCTCCTTCATAACATAATGTTCCTTTAAAGCTTCTAGCTTGGTATCAGGCTGGGGCTCTCCCTTTAAGGCATCAAACTTGGAGGCTTGTCACTTTGATTAACCTTTTCTAGACTACAACCCATGTTTCAAAGTCACAGAAGACCTCGTTCGAGGGAGATTTCTCTGTAAAAGGAAGGTTAGTAGTAGCAATAGAAGCTTCAATGTTAAGCTTAAGTTTCTGCAGGAATGGAAAATAGTTAGTCAATTTTGTAACCAAATGAAGCAATCGATAAATAGGAGATACTTATATTCTGTTTCTTCATTTAGAGGCTACTCTAGAGCCTCTCTTTAGGACCCCTCTTCACCAGTGGTATGGACTCATCCATAGGCCTAGGGATTATATATGTATGAAACAAGAGTTAGAAACAATTTCATAATAATCAATCGAAGCACCAAGGTAATGATAATCTACCTAGACCTCAGTTGAGTAGCTTGAATGATATTGGAAATCAAAGGAAGGTATTTAGAGGAAAATCACTAGTATAAAGATCGATAAAGGTTACAAGGTTTGAAGGGTATTTTATTCATTCAAGGATAGGTCCAACTACCCTAAAAGGGGCAGTCGGGAAGGGAGTCTATTTTATTTGAGGAATTTTAAGGGGAAACCAATGTTCACGGATTGGAAAATCGAGTTCAAACTGTAACATCCACACTCTTATGAATTTTCATTTATATATGAGAGTATTCATGTTATCATACATTTTAGGTATTATATATTCAAAATTGCTGCACAAAAATCGGATATGCATTTTATCGTTACAAAGAAAATGGTAATGTAGTAAAGAGTATAATAAAGTTTTAAACAATGCATATGCATAGGGTTTTCTTGAAAGATAGGTGACTTATTAATCATCTAAGGACTTATATAAAATGCAAAATTAACGTTAGGGTTTATTACCTAAATGGTAAAATATGGATAAGTAAAAGAAAGATTTGTTTTTAGCCAATTAAAATTCGACACCTTGACCAATAGTATAAGAACACACTAAAGAACACTTGTAAGGTAAAAATGTGACCTTAATAAACTAAAATTTGCCTCATTTTAGGTAGTTAGGTTGTGCACCTTTGTTAGAATAGGAAAGGAACAAGAAAGGAGAAGGAAGAAGAAGAAGAAAGAAAGAAAAGACAGCTTTTAGGATTTTCATCTCCATCTTCATTACCATCATCAAAGGTAAGGCTTTCGCTTTGAATTTCTTACATAAAAGAAAAATATCCTCTTCCTCCCTTAGTGAAAACTTTTTGGAAGTTATTCCATGGTTATTGAATAAGTCTAAGTGCTTGGAAATTTATTAAATTATGAAAGCAAATAAGTGTTCTTGAATTCTTTGTTGTAACAGATTTTTGTGGCTTGATTTTGAGGACCTAATAGCAGGAACTTGAAAAAGCTTAAAACATAAAAGTTATTTGTTTAATAAAATTCTGTAAAAGGGTTTTACAAAATTTAGCTTGTGTATTGAGTTATAATTTAAAAATCATGACTGGATCTGCTTGAGAGTTCTACAGGAACCCTATTTTGGTCACTTGATTTGACCTCCTTAGAGAAAGAACTAGAATATGTTATTTGAATGAAACTTGTTCCTTTATACATCATATAAGTGTTTGTAAAATATGGTTGTAATTAGATCTATATATTCTCTAAAAATCTTACCTGAACATGAACTGCCCCAACTGTCTATATACGGGAATAGGTCAGCACAGGTATGACTATATAACTTCACCATTTGTCATACATTGTATATTTTGATCAAGTTTTTGGACATGTTGTAGCTATGAATGTCTAGGTTCTATAGAAAAAAGAATAATATCATTTGTACATATGTATCAAAAATTATTCACTCCTAAGTATTGAAAGGTCAGGTTGCCATATGTGGAAAAAATGCACAATGTAAAACTCACTTGCATTAAACATAGACCTAAATGCATATTAAGCATAAGAATTACTTTAAGGCATAATTTTGATCAAATATATGTCATATTTTAAGGACTAAAACTATTAGGAAAGGTCAAGAGGAGGGTACAAGTCATATATAAATCGTTTAGCTCCTACAAGGTGAGTATAAGCATTAATTTAATCTTGTTATGCTATTATGTATCTTAAGTGGATTTGACTTATGAATATTGAATTGTGGCTTCCATAATAATCTATTTCATGTATATTTTGACAAGAGCTAATTTTTAATTATTCATGTTACTGTAGATATTTTACCAATGGGTGTTTGATGTTAATATAATTAATTGCTAATAAATGGTGAAAACTTATTAATCATTTGCCATGTACTTTGCACTTGAACACTTGCATTTGAGATTAAAAGGATTTTATGACCTACTTCATAAGTAATTGTAAATCACATGGAAAATATAAATGATTAAAGGATATCACTTGATATATGTTGGCTAGTACTATCAAATGTCACTTGTTTCTCTTGGATCCTAGGAGAAATATTTATCTTGCAAGGTCACAATAAAATCAAACGAACTAATGTAAAAGTGTATACATCATCTAATTCTTACACTTTATGATGATTTGTATGGTTTATTAGTTTGATATGCCTTTAGAATTTAATTAATGTTTATATTCACCGAGTCATAAATCACCAAATTGCAATTATTTTTTTAAGATAGTGAAGTTGTTAATTGTCTATTTTGATGTTTAAATCATTGTAGATTGAGCATGGATCAAAGGTCACTGGCCGAGCCTCACTCCTTCTCTATCCTTATATCATACATAAGCATGTAGCTTAGGGAAAACATTTTACATATGTATATTTAATTTGTGCTTGTCGTGAGTCTTGTTAGAGATAAAAGTATCAGTGTGATGATATATATACAGAAATTAAACTTGCTATGAATAGTTTACTTAATATGATATGTTGATTGTGTATAAAGTGAATACTTAAAATGTTATTTCCTTGTATGAATTGTGTTTTGAGTTGCATAGAAAATGGAATAGGGTGTTATATAAAACTTTTACCCTCTTCCTTGAATTTTTTATTGCAATAGTCTTTGAAGAGGTTTATTTCTCTGTCTTGGGTAAGGTGGGCCTTGGCTAGAGTATTGTCCTTTATTTTCTATTAGGATTCATTCACTTGATTTACAAAGTATTGTAGTGTGTGGTATTTAATTTTGTAAAACTTTTCAAATTACAAATTTGCTTAAGATACTCACCTCGAGGACATCCCTGACTAAGATTTTGCATAAGAGGAGGCTAGTTAGTGACCTTTGCTGAAAATTGCAATCAAGACCATACAACTTCAAAGTCTTCGGAAAAGGTTCTATCCATATATTCCTCCTACCAAGTCTTAAACTTTGTGGTTAAGCAAGGCCTTTCTATCATGTCCACAATTTCTAACTCCTTGAGCCGATAATAATAAAGCTCTCTAAGCTTATAATACTGATTTTTAGAAATTAAGAGTTAGCTGGGAGAAAGTTGATTGAAGGAGAACATTGTTGGACAAGGGTACTCCTGGCAATTTTCAAATTATTAAGAGCAAAGCTGAGGGGAGTACACCTTAACATCGTCCTTTGAGTCAAAAGAAGTAATCACAGGAAAGTCTCGAGCAGTGAGAGTGCTTTCCAAAGAATAACCCCACTTGAGAACAAGTGGATCAGTAAGGGGAATATTGGACTCAGAAGGAAAAGTAGAGTTTAGTCAGGGTCGTGAGCGGTAGGATTAAGGATGCTGAAGTAATTAATATGCACCCTTCGAGTGGAGTAGATGAATTCCACCACTTCTTTATAGGATATTTTGACAATAATCCTAGTGTAAAGAAATTGGCCATAGATGGGATAAATTTTATAGGGGTCAGGAACATCATTATACTCAGGGAAAATAAGCCATCCACCAAAGTTGAACAACCCACTTCGGACTCCTGAGGTGAGAGAAAGAAGTCACCCCGAGCCCTGAAAGAATTTAGATACATGTTCGAAAGAATGAGGTAGCCAAGGTCATACCTTTTCCCAGAAGCTAAGGTTTTGGCTACTCAGAGGTACTCTATCGTAACCTTTACCGAGGTTGTACAAAATATATATTTACAAAGGAAATAGAGAAGAAAGGCTACATGCTCCTCAAAAGAAGGGTCTTTTTCTTGGTTGTCCTCATAGAAGTGTTGGTAAAAAATCCATTTAAAATAAAGAGAGGAGAAAGAGTATCAAAAGGCTTGATAGTAATGGGAACCCCTAAAAAAAGAGTAAGATTGTAAAGGATATGGGTCATCATGTTGAACTTTAAAGCAAAGACATTGCTTTTAGGGAACAAGAACAACAAGGCATAGAACAAGAGAGGGAAGTTAATCGATAGTGGGTCTAAACACATTTCTAGAATACCATCTACGCCTCACATCGACCCATGTGTTGAGAAATGAGGGTTTCATCATAGCATACCAAGATTTGAAATCATTATTATACAAGGGAAATGTCTTAACCATTGGTGACTTATCCCAACCCGTGACAAAGTTCTCATGACTAAGCCTAGATGGACTATCCTCCCTGAGTGTAACCACTAGAGTAAGTAGTTTTCTTAGACTTAGTCATTTTTGGAGAAATTATTTTAAGCTGTCGAAAGCAAGAAAAGAAAAGTTAGCTAAACCCTAGCCGAAGCTAAAAGTGAGAAAAGTAAAAAATGAAAACTTACTATGAGAAAAAATCAGAAGTGGTACTCAAGGACTGTTTTTCCGCATTTTTAACAAGAGGTGAAGAAAATGGCTAAGGAAAGAGAATATATACCCCATTAATGAAGTGACCTTTCCACTTTCTAAGGTAAAATTTCAGGCAAGAAAGGAATTAAAACATCAGAAGTTGAAAAGGAAACTAGTGAGACAGACAGAACACCATTTCCAAAACCCTAGCTGAAATATGAGCCATTGTAACAAAATATGAACACAAATCCACCAAGGTTGGTGCATGTGCATCCCTAGCCGAGTAATGTCAAAGAGTCTCGATAGGGGATCTAGGGGGCATTACTAACACTTACCCAAAAATCCAAACCCAATGGAACTATTTAAAGGATCATACAAGTAGAGAGGGTTATCAGGCCCAAGGCCTAACCCCTCGGCGAGGCCTCCAACCTAGATGGCCCAAGAAAGCACCTTTCAAGTAAATCTACTTCATAGACAAAATTACATAATTACATTTGGGTTTACATAATGATTCTTTTCACTTAAAATAGGCCTATATCTTTGGACTCCATTTGCTCTATTCATCTTTATTCTTGTCAAAGAAGAATAGCAAAAAAGACATTGTGGGGTGCCTCTTTGTGAAAAGACTTTATTAAATTTAAATATTATTTGTCCTTTTGCTAATTTCAAATAAATGTTTTTATAGCCAATGATCTAATTTGGCTTTTCATCACCTATAAAAGAATGAGAAATGAAAAATCTCAAATTAGATTATTATAGAGTCGTATAAAATTATCATTAATTTAGTGAAACTTATTAACACCGGCCCAAAAAGCCAAACCCAAGGGAACTATTTAAACACTCATAGGCCTTCATAAGGGCCCCTGGGGGAGTAGAGAGGGATATCAGGCTTAAGGCCCAACCCCTTGGAAAGACCTCTAGGCTAGAAAGTCCAGGAAAGCACCTTTCAACCCAGTATCATATGGGCCTTATTCCAACTCCCATGGCCAGGTCCAAGGTCACTAATGGATTAGGCCTTGATTAAGGCCTCTAATCATAGCTCGATAAGCGAGACCCCAACCCATCGTCAAAGGGGAGTTCCTTTAAACTCTCCCAGGCTGATATCAACCCAAATTCATTCTCCAAGGGAATTTTTCATGAGGTCCCAAAGTTGGAGTCCAAATCTTATCCTCAGGGGTCCATGATTGAAGGCCCAAATCCAAAGGATGAGCTTCTAAGCCCAAGCATGCTCATGGGAAACCTAAGGTAGGTTTCCACCACCATAGAAAGGTATGTAAAGGGCACTAAATGCTAGAGTTAGGGCATCGATCAATAATACACAAACTCTATCTTTTTACTTTAACAAACCCTATATTAGATTAGCTTAGTTCTTCTAGACCCTATGATTGCTTTTATTTAATTGGAGTGATGATGGTTGCCTATATTTCTACTAGTAGAAGTGGTTGACAGCTTTTGCCTATATACCAAACCCATCCCCTTTGAACTAGGAGTTTCAAGTGACGACATTGCCTATATCTGGGAGATAAAGATCCATCCAAATCCTTAGAGAAGATGATCAACCGAGGCATCATCATCCAATCCAGGGACATGCATTTGCACCTAGGTTTATTCTTTTATCCCTTTGTTTATCTTTTATTTTTCTTGTTTTATCATTGTACTAAGTAAAAATACCATAAAGAGATATTATTTTGGTCAATATTTTTTGGGTTTAATACAATATTTATTTTGATTGTCATATTTTTTGTTTATATTTATCTGGCCTAAACTAAGACAAGGGATCCTAAAATTTGATTTTATCATACTAAGGACCGATATACCTCTATCCGAGTGCCCTTAACGACTTGAGATATCAAATTCTACGTAAACACTTGCTAAAAGAGAATATTAACTTCTTGGATAGTAATTTCAACCTATTAGATATTTATTGTAAAATAAAAAAATAAAATTTTATATTAAATAAAAAATGTACAAAGTAAGTTAATTTTATATGAATTTTTAAATAATATTAAATATAATAATAAAAAAATATATTTGAATGAAGTTTGTTGTATATAACTAATTGTAAAATATATAAGTAGATATTATATTTACTAATCAGTTTAATTGGCATCTATAATACACCATTTAGAAAAAAGAATCAATAAGGTAATTGATGAGGCCTAATGAACTTGATGGAAATTTGGATTGGAAGATATGAGTTAAAAGATCTAGAATTTGTGACTAGTAATATTCCTATGACCCTCAAGTTAATATTTAAGGGTATTATAATATCTTTTGAACTCCTTAAAACTCTTGAGAATATAATAAAGAAATTGATTTTATAAAGTTGGGGTGGTTAACATACCTTAACATATACGTCATCATCACCTATTTATAGTGTTAAATGAGATCACAAGGTGGACATGTAACACCATTGTATTATGCCAAGTGTTGAATGGAGAGGTTAGGATATGATAATCCTTTCTTAAGAGGTGAACAAGTGTCCCCTGATTTTAAGAGAATATTTTATCTCTTGATCATATCATGATGATGTACCTGGACAGGGGAATCCGAGTGGATCTCACTCAGTAAAGGCCGAAGGCGAAGGAAGCATAGGAACCACTCTATGAAGGCCTATCTTCACTTCGTGTGGGATTGTACCCAACTGATCTTCAACCATTATCCTTATGTCTTAAAATCTTAATGTCTAATTTCTGACCCAAGTTTAAAATCTCTTGATTCTACCCATATCAATAATTATATATACAACACATAATAATATTTAATAAATCTTTAAAGAATCAATTTCATTTTTGAATAATTAATTTTCTAAGCTTCGCTCTTAAATAACTAATAATTTCTCTATTATTTAATGAGTAATAAATTCAAATAAAATTTTTAAGAATTATTAATTATTAGAGAGAATTTCAGAAGTATAATTGATGATCTCACCCCTAAGTGGCTACCCCATACTAGCTAGCTTACCGATAGAGTAAGACTTGGATCTCGACCTATAGACCAAGTAGTTAAAGCTCCACATTAGTCCTCGCTAAAAGATCTTGATGTGCGCCGACTGTAACAACCCCAAGTTCACGGGGTCGTACCAAGTAGTATAAATCAGGTGAGTCCTGGTATCGTTCTCTCAAGGGATTGTATAGGATCGATCAACCAAACACTAACTCAATCTCCTAATCTATTGTCTAGCTAACCGATATTTTGAATTGATTTATAACTAAAAACATAAATTTTAACTAAACTAATTAAGCAAATAAGGGAAATACAAGACTCAAGATGAACGATTAAGAATGAGAAGCGTCTACCTAGATTTTGACTCATATTCACTCAATTTGCAAGGATAACCAACAATTCAATGGATGTCTCAATCAATCAACAAATGGTTTTTTCACAAAATCTAGGTTTAAGCCTTTCTGAAGAGATTAAACCCACAATTTATAAGTAATAAAAGTGGAATCTCTTCTCACTTCCTTTCAATTAGAAAAAGCATGAAGAATTAGTGAAAATACATAAACCTTAGATGTTTATGCATCTATCTCTAGCAAGCATAACAAACCCATATACTTTTGAATGTTTTAAGCTCAAGCTTTCTATCTCTAATAAAGTATAAATAACAAAAATCATCAACAAGCGTGCTATTATATATAAAATGCAGAAAATGTAAATCAAAAGCATAACTTGATGAGAAATTTTAACATTCATTGAATAAAATGTTGATTAATCCATACAAATTAGGAATACTTTTCTAATTTAGATAGACAAGGAATGTTAACTCATAACTAAAAGAAAATGGCAGAAAATAAAGAGAGAAGAGAAAGAAACTATGAAACCCATGTTGAATCCTAGCCCAATCTCAACTCATGATACCCTTGCTAATTCTTACTAATTCTTGATACCATTTGATGAACCAAGAATCCTAAGAAGTTTCCACAAGATACCCCAAAAGCACATTTTAAGGGATTTGTCTTGAGCTGGTATTGTCTCATCCTTTCAAAGAATTGCCTTAAATCCACCAAGTATTGCTCCTCTTACTAGGATCTCACCACTACATCATCAATATATACTTCCATCGAATTCACCAGGAAATTATGAAAGATGGAATTCATCATCATTTGATATGTGGCCTTGGCATTTTTCGAACTAAAAGGAATCATGACCCATTCATATGCCTTAATCGAGTCAAGACACCTAAAGGCTCTCTTGCTTACATCTCCCTCGGTGATCTTGATTTGGTTGTAGCCTAAATTCCCATCCATGAAACTTGAAATAATATTTCTAGTAGCCAAATCTATGAACATAGCAGCTATGGGCATAGGGTACTCATCTTTAGGATTCTCGGTGTTCAAATTAACGCAAATCCTTAGTTTCCCATTTTACTTAATTATAAGGACAATGTTTGAGAGTCATTCTGTATAAACTACGGTTCGAATGAACCCTGCCTTGAGCAACCTCTCAATCTCTTATTTGATTAGCTCCTCAACTTCAGGAGACATTCTTCTCTTGGGTTGCTTGAATGGCTTAAACCTAGGCTTAATAGGCAGTTTATCCTCAACCAATTCCCTTACAAGTGTTAACATTTCATCATATGTCCAAGCAAAACAATCTTTGAATTCCCTTAGGAGAGTCACTAGTTTTGTTTCAAATTTTAGGGATAATTTTGCAATTATGAAAATTGGTCATGGATCGACCTACCCCTGACCCCAAGTTGATCACCTTCAGGGGGTCTTGTACTTCTACTGGATTATCCTAAAACTTTTTATTTGCTATCCCTAAATCTTTAAGCTCTACGACTGTTGTGGGATCTTGATCCTCATCCTTATAAATACACCTTGTCGAGAACACTTTCTCCAAAAAGTTATTGTGAAGCCTGAGAACAACCTTTGTTTCCCTCTTAAAAATTTTATCCATGAATTAATTGGAGGATGAAGCTCCGTGTATTGCCCAAACTGTCTTATACTGAGATAATTGCTCAGGAAGCATAACCTTCCTGCCAATCATTCTCTCAGGGTGGAAGAACAAAGTCTTGGCCCCAACATCATATTAAACCACATATGAGAAGTGGACCTCTTACCCAAAGGGATTAGGGTCTGCATGCACTATCTCTATATAATCATCCCCAAAAAGAATTAACATTTGATGCATGCTTGAAAGGATTCAAACATTTGAATGAATCCAATCCCTTCCCAGTAAAAGATTATAGTTGACTTGAGCATCCACCTCATAACAACCCGTTGGCTGAGTTTCTCTACCGACTTTGAGTTGTATGGTTACAAACCCTTTAAGTAGTGTCTTGCCCCTATGAAGTCATGTAGGTAAAGATCAGACCTCTCAAGATCTTGAGAAGTGAGTCCCCATTTCTTAAAGGTTTTTAGGGGCAAAATGTTGATTCAGCCCTATTATCCACCTTAACCTTGTTTGTAGGAATTTCATTTGCCTTGGCCTTAATATAAAGAGGTTGGATATGATTTTCTAAACTCCTCTGAGTTTCTTCCATGTTGATGGACAATGGCTGCTAAGTTCCTTTATCATCAATATCATCCTCCAATATATCCCTATTTAAGCTAGCTTGCTGGCCGGGCTTGGCTTGAAATTCTTCGAGTAACACATTAACTATTTCTTTGTATAGCTTTGCTTAAGGAATTGCAGTGATAGTAACCATGCTGATAATTAAGCTTTTAATCAACTTAAGTGCTTCTTTCTTCTCTCCCGTGGTTGATTTTTCACCATGGGCATGTTCTTTTAACCATACTTCATGTCTAACCCCATTTATATTCATAATGGCTGGGCCATCTTTGGAGCCTGCCTCTTGAGACTTATCGCCCCTGGATTTGTTATTTGGAGGCTCTTCATAACTCTCTTTGGGCCTCTTAAGCACCCAACATCTGGCCCGCAACTCTCTAAGGTGCCTATTATCAAATATTCTTCTATCATCAACTTCTTTGAGGAGTCTTTCATCTTTAATGGCCAGATTTTACTCAACCATCTCAGTGGGCACCTTTTTCTTGCCTTTTATTTTAGCTCTTCTTTTGGCTTCTTGTCTTTCCCTCTCTTCTCAATACCTATCCTTTCACTTTCATGCTTTCATCTTTCTTCCTGGGAGTTCTTCCCTCTTTTTAGGGTTAGTCCTTATATCCATCTAGAGTCTCTCCATTTGTTGTTGCCTCTATAACCTCCTTTTTTTAGTTTATGCTAGGATCAACTTTTGATTCTTCTGGAAATTAGATTAATGCTACTCCTATTTCTCCACCTTCCTTGGTGATCCTCACCATAAGGAGACACCAGAGGTTTTGCAATTTATAAAGCTTGACAGCTAATTCTACCCTAGCTCTAGGCAAGTGCACCTATCATTTATATAGTATAGCATTAACGAGGTCTATCCACCAAGACACTAACTCAAGTACTAGCTCAAACTTAAACTATTATCTAGTTGAACCAAATTTGAAGTTAATTATGCTAAACTAATTAAAACTAATCTATGAAAGTAATAAAGGATAGATGAAAGAAAATTAATAGTGAAGTTCATCTAGATATTGAATCCCCTTAGACTCTCATGCATGTCAAGAATAATGTTATGAATCATTCAAACTATAAATTGAATTTGACTCTCACTAAATTAGATATAAACCTTTCTCAAGTGATTATCCCTAACTTTCTAAGTATTATAAGGAAATCTCTTCTCAACCTATAATCAAATAGGAGTAGCGTTAAGTTTAAGAGAATAACATCCAAAGAACTATTGTAGGTCTATCTCTAGCACCCTAATCAATTCTCTATTTTCATGAGTGATCAATCTATATTAAGGTATCTCTACTCATCCAATGTATAATCAATATCCAATTAATTAACTAGTAATTGAAAATTAGAATAAAAATAATAAATCTTAAAAATACGACAATCCAAAGATGAAATTGATGCAAAATCAAATATTTGATTCATACAATCAAAATTTGGGTTCATAATATCTAAATGAATGAAAAAATTAATCCATAGAAAATTTAAAAAGAAAATACAAAAGAAGGTAGTGAAAACTCAAACACTTAATGAATGGTGAGAAATCCCTAATTTAATCTTCGTTCCTCTTCCAAAGTTTGCAACTTTTCATCTTCACCATGAAAATTTTGAACTTGTCTCTCTAACCCATTGAGAGGGTGGTTGCCCAAAAACCCAAGAGAAAATCCCCTTTTTAGATATAAATGATCTCCTTTTATAGTTCTTTAAGGCTCATTAGGGTTTGGATAGGTGTCAAGATGGATTGACCAATTTTTGCCATGTCAGCATAAGTTAGATAAGTACTAACAATCAGACATCTAACTTTCATGCCATTTTTTGATATGAGAATGAAAGAATCAGACTTTATAATCTTCTTCAAAGTTGTAGATCTTTCTCTTAGATATCCATCAATATCTAAATCATCTCAATTGGTCCTTTATAGCTCAAGTTATAATCAAAATACTAAAATATATTCAAGCCCATCATAGTCTGCACAATAGCATGCTGGGTGCTCTCGGGCATTAGTCATGGCCGTGATGCATACCCGTGAGACTCTATCTTCCAATGTTTCCTAATTTCATTAACATAGCAGCCACACATTGGTTCACGGGCTACCTTTCATCATCGTGAGGCATGCCCATGAGCCCTAAAACCTTAAATTTCTTAGCTGATTATGTCCAAAAGCTGCTACCTATCTCATGAGCATTAGTCACGGCCATGAAGCTTGACCATGAGCTATTCCAATGGTTTAAAATGGCCCTTTTCACTTCAATTTTTGTACCAACCTTGAAGTGTTCACTCCAAAGCTCTAGAATGGAGTTTGTACTTGGAAATAGTTAGAAATGAACTAAAATAAGCAAATCATATTCCATTTATCATAGATAATGGCCAAGAATAGAAGAATAATTAGCTATTATCAAACTCCCTCACACTTGGCTTTTTCCTTGTCCTCAAGCAAACTTAAACACAATCAATAACACAAGTTCATTAGTCATTATTACTAGACATGGGTTTGAAAGTTTGAGGTGTTCTCTCATTACGAGAGGCACCTTTTTCTTTTACAAACATGGGTGGAGGCTTTGCTCTAATGACCTTAGCATAACTCTTATCCCTTGGTTTTCTTTAGGAGCAGTTAGATGGTCTTCTTAGGATACTAGAGCCTTTCGTGAATCGATCGTTTCCCTTCTCCCTTAGTCATAGCTAGTATCCTTTTCAAGCTTGAGGCATTAGAGAGACCTCCTTTATCTTTTGGGATGACTTCAAACTCCACCTTCTAATTAGGACAGGTCAAGCATGCCTCATATCCTTGATCCCCACTCCCCTGGTTGGACTTCTCTGAGATCCTTCCTTCAAGGTCAAGTTTCATCATCGGGTGATCAACTTGGTTGCTTGGCCTCCCTGGTCCTAAAGGAGTTACTATTACCATTCCTACCTTGATGCCAACCTGTGCCCCATTGGGGAAAGGGGTGGTCTCCACAACACTCTTATCTTTTCTCAGGAATAAGAGCCTACTGACATCAATGGCCTTTTGCACCACATTTCTAAAGATATGCAGTTGCTGGTATAATGTCTATCAACATTATGCCACTTGCAGTATACCCTTGGGTGCTCTCAGGGGGCAAAATTACATGCCCAACACTTAGCTCCATTTTCCCATCCTTTAAAATTAAATCAAAGATCTCCATAGCCTTAGAGATATCAAAAGAGTACTCCTTGGCGAGCTTTTTTATGTCTTGCTTCCTTTGGTAATGAGGCCTTAGAGAATGACATGAGTATTAATTTCTAGCTTTTAACTTGGCCACACATACATCAATCTCCTCCTCTGATTTAGATTCCTCTACCGGAGCTGAATAAGCCACTTGATCCTTGTAATAAGACCGAGAGGGCTTCTTTTGCTCTTTTTCTTTGAGTAATCTTTCATATCTCTTCACCCAGTCTAAAAAATCATAAAAATCATAAAATTTTATTCCTTGGAACTTCTCCTGAATGGTTATATTCATTCCCCCAAAGGCCAATTCCATAAGTTTTGACTCAAGGACTCGGGTTGGGCACCGAGTCTTCAATTTTTTAAATCTTGCAGCATATTTCTTAGTTGCTTCCCTGAATTTTGAGTTATTTTTGCCAGATCAGATAATGTGACGTTTGGTTCAGAACTATAAAACTCATCAGTAAAGGCCTAACAATCTGATCCTAAGTTTGGATGCTCTCTAGCCTGAAAAAATTGTAATACTCTAAAGCACTACTCGTGAGAGGGTTAGCAAAGAGTGTAAGCTTAAGGTAACCGCTGGATGAAGCTTCTCCATATTGCACCATGAAGGGAGAGATATGTTCCCCTGTACTAACATTGCCTTCTCCAGAGAATAGTGTAAATTATTGGGTTTTGTACCCTCTTAAAAATTGATGGAATACATCATTCACTTAGGATATGGCTAGCCATAGAGGTCTTTAAGGGGTCGGCCTACTTGCACACCATCCTTTGAAACTACCTAGCCAACTCATTTTCATTCCATTGCTCTAGGTTTTGATACTTGGGGTTAATAATTTGTGCTTATTTATGAGCCTCTATGGGCTGCCCTTGAGAAGGAATGGGAGCCATATGATTGCCTTGAGGCAAGATAGGCGTTTGATGATGTAATTGAGGCGGTATTAGATCATGAATTGTGGTGGGGTAGGGGGTACCAGAGCATAGACTTATGGTGGCATAAGGTGTTGTGGATATCGGCTCGGGTCTCCTTGGTTCTGTCCCTGGCCGATATGATTTCTTTGTACAATTCTTACCTCCCCATATTGCAAGTCCTCGTTGTGGCTGATATTCTAGGGGTGGGGGTCCCCTATTGGCAACCATGTCATGGTACCTCCCATCGAGAATGTTGGTGAGGTATGTAACAAAATCGGTGAAAGTTTGAATGGTGTTGTATACCCGATTTTGGGCATCCTGATTCTCTTCCATGAATGAACTCATCTCTAAGGCCACTTGATTCATCAAGCCCATATACATATCCATGAGTGTCTGAGTAATTGCATATCCATTGGTGTCAATATTAGTAGTGGATAGGATTTTCAGCCTAGAAGGCTTGAGGTTTCTATTGTACTCATCCTCTTTCTCTCCCTCTATTGTATCGCCTTGGGGAGAGGTGGTAAACTACCTAGGATGATAACTTCTCGAGGCCGAGTATTCATATCGCATTTGGCTGGACCTACAGTCATAAGATCAACAAGATCATTAAAGGGGTCATCAGTTTTCTTAGTTTGTCTCTCATGTTTTCCAGCCACATGACTATCCTAGAGAAGGTACCACTAGGTGTGCCAATTCTGTTTGCATAGAATTTGGTGTCGTGAGCTATTAAGGGTACTCAAATAGAGGTATATCGTCCTTAGTCCGATAAAATCAAGTTTTAGGGCCCCTCATCTTAGTCTAAGACGGATATATATATAAATCAAGAATATGATGACTAAAACAAATATTGTATTAAAACTAAAAAATATTAACCTAAACAATATCTCTTTTTGGTATTTTTACTTAGTACAATGATAAAACAAGGAAAATAAAAGATAACCAAAGGAATACAAGAGTAAACCTAGGTGCAAATATGTGTCCCTAGGTCGAATGAAGACGTCTCTGTCGATCACCATCTCTAGGGCTTTGGATGGATCTTTATTTCTCAGATATAGGCAATGTCGTCGTCTGGAGCTCCTAGTCCGGAGGAGATGGGCTTGGTATATAGGAAAAAGCTATCAACCATGTCTACCGATGGATATATAGGCAATCGTCGTCATTCCGATAAAATAGCAGCAGTCACAGGGTCAAAAAAACTAAGCTAAGCTAATACAGGATTTGCCAAAGCAAAAAGATAGAATTTGTGTATTGATGATCAGATCCCCTAATCCTAGGGTTTAGAGTCTTTTATATACCTTTTTAAGGTGGTGAAGACCTACCCTAGGTTTCTCTTGAGCAGGCTTAGGCTTAGAAGCTCATCCTCTGGATCTGGGCCTTCGATCATGAACCCCTGAGGATAAGCTTTATCCTCTTGATCTGGGCCTTCGATCATGGAACCCTGAGGACAAGCTTTGGACTTCTATTTTGGGACCTCATAAAATATGACCTTAGAGAATGAATTTGGGGTGATATCGGCCTGGGAGAGTTTAAAGGAACTCCCCTTTGACTATGGGTTGGGGCCTCACTCAGAGGGCTATGATTAGAGGCCTTGATGAAGACTTGACCTATTGGCGACCTTGGACCTTACCATGGAAATTGGAATAAGACCCATATGATACTGGCTTAAAAAGAGCTTTCCTAGACTATTTAGCTTGGAGGCCTCGCCGAGAGGTTGGGCCTTGGACCTGATATCCCTCTCTACTTTCTCAAAAACCCTTATGAAAGCTTATGATCCTTTAAATAGTTCTCTTAGATTTGGTTTTTGTTTGAACAATGTTAACAGCAAGTTTCACTCATATAATAATCTAATTTGAGATTTCTCATATGTTACTCTTTTTGACAGAAGATGAAAAAACCAAATCAGATTATTGGCTATAAAAAATTTTATTTGAATTTAGCAAAAGCGCAAATAATATTTAGATTTACGAAAGTCCTTTCACAAAGAGGTACCCCACATTGTCTCTTTCGCTGTTCTTCTTTGCCGAGAATAAAAGCCCATTTTAAGTGAAAAGAATCATTCTGTAAACCCAAATGTTATTATATTATTTTGTCTGTAAAGTGGATTTAGTTTGTTATATTAAAAAAAAAAAAAAACCTTTGTTTATTAGTGGCTAATTTATTATTTTCTTCTATTACTTTTCATAATTAATCTCCTCTCTTTAGTGTTCCTTTCTTAGTAGCGTTCTTTCAATTGCCCAAAGGCTATGCAAGATACCTGTTTGTGTGGATAGTGTGGGTTTTGCTTCTTTTATTATTATTATTATTATTATTATTATTTCTAAAAAAAATTGAAATTTCATTGATTAAAACCTTAGACCAATAACAGATACAATACTATTGGAGTACAACTGAAAAAAATAAAACTACCTTATAATTTTTGGGGTTTTCTGACAGCGGGCTTCAAAGCCCAAATGATGATGGCCCAAAGGCCGAAACATTGACTCTTCGAGCATTGGATTAGCATCTTTTGATCAGAAGCTCCTCCAAGAAAGGTTTTCACCATTGAAAAACTTGTGGAGACTAGGCCGACGATTACACTCCACCAATGAAATAAACTATTATTGAAACCTCGTAATAATAACCAAGAAATCCACAATTTTCAGGGGATCAAATCAAATAAAAAATACAAATTTTGTAAAACAAATAAAATTTGGGACAAAATCAAATAGCTTCTACCCTCAAACTTGATAAAAAGGACCTTTAAGCCTCTAAATTTTCACACTATACCATATGAAAAATTAACTTGAAGTTCGATTGGTAACTTTGAGCTCCTCCTCCACATGCACCCAATGAACTACTCAGATTCGAAGATCTGGGCATTAAAGAGGACTTGTGAGTTAAAAATAATTTTGAACCTTCAACCATTATTGTAGGAGAAACCGTTGAACTCTTCAGAAAGGGTGCATGACCTTTAATGGCAGTAGCTCTTAAAATTGATTTGTCTTCACTCTGGCTTTTATTAACATTGATAAACCTAAAACTATCTTCAACATTGACAAATTTAAAGATTAAGAAGATAAAAGAAGAAGAAAGGGAAGAAGATCTCCCCTCTAGCAGTCGAAGCCTTAGGGAGGGAGGGGGGGAGCCATAGATCGAAAGACTTGAAGAAACTCTCAAACTAGGAAAGAGAGAATGAGAAAGTTAATGGTCCCTTAACTCTTACCACTTCGAACCATTATCATTTTATTCATTGCATTTAAAAAAATTGATCTATTCAAAGAACAATAATTTGTTAAATATTGAACATTTTTTTAGCAATTGTATTCGTATATTTCAATTTAATCCAAATCCTGTTGATGAGTGCTAAACCCAACAAATAATAACAATAGTTTCTAAACAAAATTCTAGTTGTCTTGAGCTATAAAAGTGGACTTGTTCAATGAACAAAGTCAGTTACGGAGGTTAGGCTTTGTATCTGGCACGAACCTTTCAACATTCAAGTAAATATTTAAGGGTTTTAGAGTTTGTTGGCCCCTTGAGAATAAGTTGGAATCGAGTTT